>JAPMOR010073905.1:0-13291 GCA_026543865.1 Argiope aurantia | reverse complement strand
GCTTACAATAAAAAGTATACAACAATAATGTATATTGAGTATTTAGTATTCGGTTTTTAAATTATTTTGAACTAACGGCCAAAAAAAGAGTAAAAACGAGTCAACATTGGCGAGAAACCACATCTGGCATTTTGCAAAACGGGTAGTGAACAGATGAAGGGAATGAAAGCGGGGAAAATTTAAATATTATATTTGAAATGAAAGCAAGACATGGAGATAACGTTTAAAGAATATGAAAGTAGAAAAATTCGTTAATGAAAGTTAACCTAGACGGGGTAAGCTAAATTTAGAAACGGGGAATACATTTTTTCGAATAATGAAAGAAATAAAACAGAAGCATGACTAAACAAAAGAAGAAGAAAAATAAGTAATGTTTGTGGAAGAAAATTCCACACGACCGATGCCGTCTCCAGCATGAACGGAGCAAATTTTTCTCATAGGAATAAGGAAAATATTCGATTCTACTCGATCCTACTATCGCTATCGAATCTGTCGCGAATGTGTATGTTGTATATGTTTTCGTGTTAATTGCAATTCATCATATTAAATATTCACGGCAGCAGATTTATGTGGACTCATGGATAAATTTTTAAGCGGAAGTAAGGGAGCATTAGACGACAATCAAGCATCAACAAGTACACAGACGAGCGTGGTTCCGAAAAAAAAAATCAAGAAAATATTCTCAAGAAGGCTTAAATTTTGGGTTTACCAGTACTGAAGTAAATAAAGGAGAAAGGCCCCTGTGTATCATTTGCTCAAAAATGTTAGCCGCAGACAGCATGAAACCTAATAAACTTAAACGACATTTGGAAACTCTTCATAGTGAGTACGTCAACAAACCCAGAGAATTTTTCGTATTAAAATCATATAAAAAGTAAAAATCATTTTTAAAGAATTTTTTTCTGTGAATGAAAAAGCTTTAATTGCATCTTACAATGTTTCCTATAAAATAGCCAGATGTAAAAAACCTCACACCATTGGTGAAGAGCTTATTTTGCCAGTAGCAATTGAGATTGTAGAAACTATGTTTGCAGATAATTTTTCAAAACAATTGCAGTCTGTACTTGTTTCAAATGATACTGTTGATAGTCGAATTGGTGATATAGCTGAAGATGTACAGTGTCAGCTTTTTTCGAAGTTGCGTGACGAATTGTTTTCAATACAGTTTGATGAAGCAACATATACTAATAAAGATGCTCATTTAATTGCCTATGTTTGATTTTATGATAATATGTCAGTAGTAGTAGAACTACTTTTCTGCATTCCAATAGATTGCAAAACAACGGCCGTCGCATTATTTGCTATTTTAAATAATTTTATGAACTTGGTAAACATAGAATGGAAAAATTGAGTCGCAATATGCACCAATGGTGCTCGTTCAATGTCCAGAAGATTCCAAGGTATAGAAGCATTTGTAAAACAAAAATCACCTCAGTGAGTTTTGACACATTGCATGATCCATAGAGAAGCTTTGGCTACGAAAGAAATGAGTTCTGGTCTAAATATTGTCTTAATTACGGTTGTAACCGTAGTAAATTATATAAAAATGAGACCCCCTGAAATCGAGAATCTTTTCCGTACTTCGTAAAGACATGGGTTCAGTACATTCAGCTTTACTATTTTATTGCGAGGAAAGATGGTTATCACGTGGGCAATTTTTGCAACGTGTTTAAGAATTAAGAGAAGAGATCGTCATTTTCCTAGAAGAAGAAAACAGACCGGAGGCCGAAAATGTTCGCGATGCTTTATTTGTGATGAAATTGAGCTACTGGGGCGTCATATTCGAGAAATTAAATAACTTGAATCTTCAACTCCAAGGAGCAAATATACATATGTTGGATACGAGTGATAAAGTTAATGATCTTTGTGAAAAATAGGAATTGTGAAGCAGAAATTTAAAACAAAGAAATCTAACAATGTTTGCAAATGTGGATGATTGTACTAAAACTTTTAAGGCTGAAGAAAAACCTGTAAAAGTTGTTTTTGTAACCACTGAAAATCATTTAACTATGCTCGCAAAGAATTTTAAAAGGTATTTTCTTGTTGACGACAAACTGATAGCAAGTTACGAGTGGGTTAGGGATTCATTTCATAAAACTCCCGAAGGACTCTCAATTGATGAGGAATAAAAATTCATAGACTTCACGACAAGTGGCGAAACTAGAAGACAATTTAGTTTTAAATCACTATTTGAATTTTGGGCAAGAGTAGAGGATTATTTTAATTGCTCTAAAAACAAGGGCATTTTGCATTCTATTACCATTTTCAACATCCTACCTTTGTGAAATTGGATTTTCTGCTGTTGCTACTTTGAGGACAAAATATAGATCTCGGCAGAACCAAGAGTGGCTATTTCTAATATTAAGCCTTCCTTCGAAAAACTTTGCTCTGCAAGACAGGCCCCAGGAAGTCAGTAATAATTATTAAATTTGTTTTAATTTAGTATGCGTTTATTAAGTAAGTTTTGATTTAGTAAGTTGTTTTATTTTAATAAGTTATTAAATATGTCGAAATGTATTTTGTTTTCTATACATATATGTGCTTTCCTTTCAGTCAGTTAATCAATTTTTTTTTAAATAATATTTTCTCTTGGATATTCTCGCACCCCCCTAGGGGCTCACGCCCCACAGGTTGAGAATTGCTAGTTTAAATGAGAACTCAAATCTCTTTTAGCCAGAAAGACGAAATTTATTATTTGGTCTTTACACCTAGCTTGCAGATTTCAATTAAATATTGAAGGGACTCCATTACGGGTAAATCAATAATGTCCGAAATAATAATAATAATGTCCGAAAATAACACAAAAATAACAAAATAAACAGAGCTAATTGTATAACATTTCATATATAGATTTAGATGTTAAAATCGTAATATCAAAAATGTTAAACTGTAAAGATATGTATCAAAATTAAAACCATGTCCGTCAATAAGTTTGAACTTTCTATTGCATGAATACAGACTCAAGAATTAAAAGAAATGAAAGAAAAATATGTGCTAATTTAGCATTTGAAATATATATATCTTTGTAAATTTTTGAACCACATATGTCAAAGAGCTCACTGCTTTTCGGTCTGTACTTTTGCAAACTTGTCAGCACAATAACCAATAAACGCAATGTCTTGATGAATATGAAATTCGGCATGTGATCGTATTATTTTAATTCTTGTTCTCTTTCGAATTATGTTTTCAATCAATTTGAAAGTAAGGCACTAATTCGGTTTACTGATACTTGTGTATTAACTCTGTCCCATCTCTTCAAGTTTGCGTGCCCCTAGGTAATTTCTCACTATTCTTTAGAAAATGCATGCAATTAATAGATTAAGTGTATTTATTACAGTTTATTGGAAAATACCACGTCCACTGGTTTCACATTTGTTTACTATTTAATCAAACTGTATCATTAAATTTCCACACATTTCTTGCATGTCTATTTATTTCACGACTGTTTAACAGTTAAATAAATAAACATATTTTCTGTAAAATCGTTTAAATTAAAAGACAATTATCAAACTATCTTTATTT
Source organism: Argiope aurantia (assembly GCA_026543865.1). Lineage (NCBI taxonomy): Eukaryota > Metazoa > Arthropoda > Arachnida > Araneae > Araneidae > Argiope > Argiope aurantia. The sequence goes on along the minus strand of JAPMOR010073905.1, from coordinate 9,769 downwards.
AAATTAATGCTGACAATATATTATGTACATTGACTTTTATCATATGTTTATATATTGAGCTCATATTTTGCAAGCATATTTTATTGTGTGTGTGCAATTTCCCTATATGTTATTCATACAGTATTATAAAATATAATTTTTACTGCTTTCTCAGTATAGCGACTTGTTGATACCGGCTTTGAGGCAACGAAAGATATATTCATTACGTTATTTTTATTTAGCATCAATTTTCTTATTATTTTTCTATTAATTTTAGGGTAAATAATTTAAAGAATAAATTGTTATTATCAAATGTTTATATTATTTGTCGCGTCTATTACAACTAATTATGAAATTAGCATATTAGACGGATTACGGTTTACCTGAAAACACAGACATATATCGTAGAAAAATTTGCATTTTGAGAGTAAGAGAGAAATAGGCATATGGATTAGTAAAATTCCTTCAAAAAACTTGGTAAAAATTTAGAAACGGATAACACGATAAAATTTTTGTGATCATATAATCCGAACTTGTCAAACTGCTGGATTTCATAAACCGGTGTAAATATTGTATTTTTATAGGTATAAATAGGCGTCAATAACTACATTAAAACAATTAAATTTTGTATCAAAAGAACATAATGTATTGAACATTTATTATATTTTTGGAAAATTCTATACAACATATATTACCATATACAATTTATACCAACAATAACACATATTCTATGAAAATTAACACATTCGAAAATCCATAATCTTGCATAATTGATTTTATATAAATTAATACATTACATCGTTTATTTTTTTCCCGGCATATATACTATGGATTAATCAGTTTTTTACATTTGAATAACATTCGTCTCCAATATAAAAGTCTGATATATTATTTTATCATTGCATGGAATATTACTTTTATTTGGTGATGCTTATATTTCGTTTTAAGAAAGAAAGACACAGGACTGTTGATTATTTTTCAAAAATATCTAACATTTTTATCTTTGCAAAATTTGTGTCTCAAGAGTCTTTCATAACTCCATATTTTTATTGGAAACTAATATATATTTGTAAATGTCTTTGATTTAATCATTTCTTGCTTGAATTTTCCTGTACGGATTAAAATAAAAGAATAAATGCATTCATCAAATATTTCGAAGCAAATAAACTTCTAAGCCATTTGTAAAAATTAAAATTATTTGTAATCAATATTTTTATTCATTTCTTTCAATTTCGTAATAAACTTTATAAATTTTTTTTAAGAAATTCAAACTTTTGTATTCATCATTAAGAGGAATAAAGAATTAAAAGGAATAAAAGAGAAGCAAAGCGTTCAATATTTGTGAAATAATAGTTAATAAAATTGATGGAAATGAAAGAATATAAATATTTTTTTCTTTTTGATGCTAAATAAATTATCACATATCAAGAAAAAAAAACTTATATGCTTTCTGAAGATTACCATAAAATCAAAGAATTCATCCTTCAGGGTTATGAAACATGTGTATAAGTATTTAGTTTTCATAAAATGCTTTTGAAACTTTCTGTTTGGAAATTTATACAATATTATTTAAAATTTGCTCCTACTATTTTTTTTAAAGACTTAATTTCGAAATTTTTCGATTTGTTCTATTGTTTTAAGTTTCACATCGATAATTTTCAGTATATAATACAGCTAATTTTTTTAATTAATAAGTTAGAAAATAAATTTATATTGCTTCATTTCAAGATGTCGAAAACACATTAATAAATGCATGATCCGAGATTTATAAGAAATATTTGTACCCTTTTAGAAATTTTGAAAAGCCAATACGATAATAAAATAAATATGGTACACGTAATACAGGCCACAAATAACTTCACTCAAATACGGAAAGGCTATCAAAAGTTTGTAACTTATCGATTAATAGATTTGATAATTATATCGGTTATCAAAGCTGTGACTAAACTTAACAAATTAATGGACTCGTTTAAAGGATCTATACTCGCCACTAATTTAAAGAAGATAGATACAAATATGAACTACCAGGAAACTTTCTAATTCAATCCGAAACATTCCAAATTAATTCCATTTGAAATATTCTAATCTTGCTTTCGCGATGTTTATTTCCAAATCCACAAATCTCTTTGATTTCAGCTTCACAAATCACCCTCTTCCTCTAATTCGATGGCGAATCCATTAAAGCGATCCCAACAAGTAAATTCCAAAAACTTTTAATATTAGATAAACAAAATGTGCAACTAATGCATCTGTTAAATGCTTTAATTTGGAAAGAGGTTCCTCCAACAAAGCCGGGTTTCGTTAGTAAACGTTTCATGCAAAAATTAAAACTCTCCAGAGCTTGCAAAAATTTACATACTCAATTGCTTTCCCATTTCGGGAAAGATGTGGTATTATTTATTGATTAGAGACTTTTACTAATGCCCAGATATTAAAAGAGAGAGTTTGGTTTGGGTATGTGACGAAAAAAAAATCAGAAAGTGGTTTAAGGGAAGAGGCAGGAGGGGTGGTAAAAGTGTGATTTAATACTTACATCGTGGTGTATGTAAATTGTTGAAGTTCTGTTTAGGAAACTGTATTAGTTTCAACTCGTTAATTTTCGAAATGTTTGATTTGTTTTGCTGTTTTATTCTGATGCCGCAATTTCGTATTGAAGATTTTCTTTAGGATTTTAATACTTTACTAGGAATTATTATGTATTCAAATCTTTGCTACAGTTTAAAAACAGGAAATTATTTAATACAAGAAGTTTTGCATTAAAGATTATGAAAATTATTTTAACATTTTCCTGGAGAAATATTTATCAATTTATGATAATAGTTTAATATTTCATTTTGAAATAAATGACACTTATTGAAAGCGTATATTATAAAAACTATTATAGAAAGTTTGCCCAGATGAAAAGTGGGCACTTTGCGTCAGTGTGATTGCGTCAAAATGACTGCAGCTACAGTAGCATTACCGAACAGGGATATTAAGTGCAGTAAGATGTGTGCAATGCATACGGCGTACAACCATGAAATATGTTCGTACTACAGGAAATTAATTGAAAGTTAAGTCCTGCTATATATATATGTGTGTGTTCAGATAGGAACAATGGCGGTCAACCAAAGACTATTAATTCAACACAATACCGCGGTACTCTGACGAAGCTACGGAAAATAATCAAAAGCAAACGTCCAGGTCTTCTCAAACAACAAGTGTTACTTCTCCATCATAAAGACGGTCCACACGTCTCAATTGAAACAGAGACGATCTTAAAAAATTCCGTTGGGAATGTTTGAACTCCCGCTGTACAATCCAGATTTGTCAACCTGTGATTTCCACTTATATCCACTTTATAGATATTATTTGGGAACTTAAGGGAGTATTACAGGGGACGAAGAAGTGAAGGAAGTTGTGCAGGACTTTCTCAAAAATCAACCATCATCTTTCTACAACAAAGACACAGAAATGCTACCTCAACAATGGGACCGGTCCACTTTTAATTTGGGCAACTCTTATAGATTTTTTCAAACATAAAACGACATTAAATTGGAAATTATATAAACAGACTTTCACCATAAGTTATAGTATGGCTCAGATACATGTAAAAATATTGCCATTTTTAATGGCATACGGTGGGATGCGGTAAATTTAAAAATATTCACAGGAAGCATCTGCATTTTTTAGCAGTTTTGCACAAAAAATAATTTTAATAAATTTTAGTCTATATTTTGGATGCATGTAAAATAATGAATGTATTCATTAGAATATGAAATGCAACATAATATATTTTTATTATATAATCTTGGATAATTTAAGAGTTTTAATTTAAACCTTTATAGATTCTTAGTAATAAATAAAAGGCATTAAAGGGATCAAGATATCAGATATTCAGTTAGTTTGTAATAAATGCACTTTTTTTCGGTGAATAATAAATATGAAACTCGTTCCTCCATTTCTTGTCCGATATTTGATTTCTTTTTCAACACTTTCAATAAATCGTTACTTGAATTTAATGCCTGGATCTATGAGTATGCATTATTAAGTATCTTAATGATGTATACGAAGATTTACTTTCATGATTGTGTAAATGTTTATGCCCTAAAGCGTCACTTCTCTCCCTACTATTTGTGCCGAAAATGCATTATTAAGTTTGTCACATGAGAATGTGCAGCAGAACTTCTTAGCCACTGAGCTGTGGAGTCCTTTATTTTATTGGTTTAACCGTTTCATTTCTAAAATAATTCGAGTTCAAATAACTCAAAATATTGAAACACTAGTTTCTCTTTCAAAAATAAGAAAGATCCTCTACTTCATTGAAAAACCGGAAAAGCAGACCATGATCTTGGTATTAATATACAAAATACGATTTCATTGAGCTGAATCGCTATTACTTTAATATACGCTCGGACATATTTTGAGAGTCCCCCTTCTTGTCCTCCATACCATCTGGGCGAGTGTCTCTATAGGATAGAACACGCGTCAACGGTACTCATTCAAACCCATTTGACGGAAGCAGGAAGAAATTTTGCAGTGAGAAGTAGGCAAATAGGCATATTGAGTGCATAATTCTATTCAGCGAGTACTTGTATCCTTTCAATATTAATATAATTAAAATTATATTGAGCGAGTACTTGTAACCTCTCAATATTGATAGAATTAAAATTCTATTGAGCGAGTACTTGTATCCTTTCAATACTGATAAATTAAGAATAAAGGATCCAAAGGATCTTTATATTTAAAGGATCTGCTATCTTTCAAGTTGTATTCAAATGAAGTCTTCCATTTTTATAAGCAAGTAATATGTCACTATAGAATAACTATAAAAGAGTAAAAGAATATTAATAAAAAAACAGTTTGTAAAAATTGCTATACTAAGACAATACATTGTTATGAGACTTCAATTCCACTAAGTCCATAAAGTCACCGGATTCTCTTGCAGTTTGTGTATGATGTGAAAACAATCAGCAGGCCTTAATAACGAAAGAAGACGACTTTTATTTACAGAGAACATTTTTACTTTCTCGTAAACACACGTAGTATAAAGAAATTATATAGTAATCATCGGAAATTTGAACTCTAGATTTTGACGAAATTATACGTTTCAGTCCTCTCTGAGTTTCAAAAACACATTTTTGGAAAATGTCCGTCTGACTAAGACAAAGATAACTCAAAAACGCTTTGAGTTGGACGGATGAAATTTGGTATACTTTCTTTACATCAAATTTGTAGGTTTCTATCAAATTTCGTGAAAAATCAGTTGTGAGGAAGTCTGTCTGTTCTGTTGTCAAATATTAGTTGAAGTGATAACTGCAAAAAGAAAAGAACTAGATGGATAAAATTTGGCGCACGCTTTTATAATCCACGCCGCTGACATCTATCAAATTTCGAGCCAAATCCAACGAGGGTGTGACCATCTGTCGGTTTGTACTTTCAGAAACATATGAACGCAATAATCTAAAACGCAGTGAGTTAAATATATTACATTTTATATGGGATTCTGTGATTACAAACATGGTTATTTAAAAAAAAAATTCAATCTATTCAGAAAAACGCATCTAAAATACAGATACAATTTTGTCATTAACTGCTTCTCAGGGTTTAATCTCCAAATAACTCGCCACGGGTGACCTGGCAGATTCAGTAAAAATTCTAAATTGATGCCAAATTTTAGTATTTTGTCTATTGCAAGCGAATGCCACGAAAGATGTTCTCTGGCATAACATCTTTGTTAGAGTGTATGCGAGAAATGTTTGGGGAAACCACTCCTTCTGGTTTTTGTTTGTGCCCCTGTGTGTTGTTTTTGTAAATAAATTGCAACGTAAATGTTCTGTTATGGTATGAACATTAATTTTTGAAATATTATGTGCGTTTTGAAGGATTCTTCCGAAAATGAATTTTTTTAACCCTTCATTGCTGAAGTGAAAATTTAGGACTTAACTGGGAAGTATCAGTCTATGAGACCACATTTTGTTTACACTGATTAAATTTTCTAATAAAAGAATTAGTATGAGAATCGATTCTGCAAATAATATTTCTTATTAATAATATGTAAGTATGTTTCAGAAATTTTTCAAAATATATTATCATTGATAAAAATAATTGCGTTTGAAAAAAAAAAACATTTTCTTCTCAAATTACATGTTACAACAAATAATATTCTTAAAAAAACATATTGTTTATTATTTATAAAATGAAATTTATTTTCCCAGTATACAAAGGTATATAGAAAATAATATAATGGAAAATTTAACAATTATATAAAAAATAGCAATGTGTAAAATTGATCCTTTTTTTATCGGCATTATTTCTATGCAGAAATAATGCCGTGCAGAAATAATGCACGGTTTTCGAGGGCATTTTAAACATACGGATTAAGTACTAGAATAAAAATCTGTCTGAAAATAAAATAGATATTTATCTTGGTATATTAAAATATTTTCTAAATTTTCTAAAATACATTATCACTAAAAAAAAATAATTATATTTGAACATACATATCAGAATCTATCGAATGCGAACTTCCATCGAGAAAATACCCCGCACAATTATCGTCATCACTCAAATCCCTTTCTGCTTCATTTAAAAGGTTCTGGAGTTCTGCTGCATAAGGGGATCGGCAGGTGGATGATATTTCGAGAACCAAGTTTTAGAACCATCTGCTAAACCTTGTATAATACTGAAACACTAAAAGGGCGTGCGGTCTCACAGATGTCAAACAAGGAAATAGCCGAAAAACTTCAAAAATTAAACTCTGAAACCGGTTGGAAAAGTGCACGTGTAGGAAGCGACAACATCAATCCATTCGACTGAGCTAAAAATAGAAAAGAGGTGAGCGAAAGTTCTTCCTTAGTGGTCTGAGATACTGCACCTCCTCAGTTAAGGTTTATTTTAAAACTTAGATTCTCTATTATGAAAAATCAGCCATCCATACGGGATGGAAAACTGTAACTAAAAATCATAAGTTAAAAATGTACGATATCAAACTGAAATGGTAAATAGCGTCCCAGAAATAGCACATAATTAAAATGATTTTCTTCTGTCAAAACACGGCAAACTAAACAGTACTAAAGTTACGAATTAAATGCCAAAGTATTGATATAAACTCTAACTATTCATTAGCAAAGAGCAGTTAAACATGGAATGACTCTCCAAACACTTACGTCTAATTTGAATTTCCACTGTAAAACATTTCATAAAGCGTTATGGGTATAACGCTAGACGATGGCTGAAATAGAATTGTTAATGGCGCCCACACAAAATAATATAACTCCAAACTCCCAAATGATGTAGAACTATCTCTAAAGTACTTGAGCTGCTTTCAAATTAAATTTTCTTAATGGATTGAAATATGAAATATTTGAATAGCAAAATCAAAATCCTATGCTTAATATCCCCCCTCAGCAACTCAGAGCAGGGAATTAGAATGCCAATCTTACTCGGTTGGATGATTTTTCTCAATAAGCTAGATAACAATTGTAAGTTCTAGAACGATTCGAAAAGTTGAAGACAACGACAAAAGATGAAACATCGGTTTTGTGCCATTCATATCGAAGAAAAGTGTTAGAACTGAGAAAATCAATGACGATGCGGTTTGGGATTAATTATTTTTCGAAAAGATGAAAGATATGCGGGGGGAATATTTTGAGCGTTTTTCCTTTGTAAGTCATTGGAGGACAAAAAATAGCTTTGAGATACCTTCCTTTTTTCTTCAATTTGCATTCGATGAAAGGTTATTTCTAGTTCTATTAGGTTTGTTGTTAATATCTGATTTAAAATAAATTTATGTTTTCTATCTTGCTTGAATGAGAGGTAAATTGAAAATTTTTTAAATAATAATAATGGTTATAAGACAAAAAAAAAGATTTTAGATTTAGTGTTTTCGCCATTTAAAGGAAATCAGAAACTTAAATGCAGCGAAGATTATTACTTCTTATCCTCGTACATTTGAAAAACTTTGATTTGATTCTCACCTTAAAAAATAAAAATCTATGTATATATATTCGCATGTCTAAGTATATATATTCGCATTTTCTTGTATAAAGAAAGAATTGAACCAAATGTTACAAACTTATTAATTAAAATAAGAAAACGAATACTGTTAACTTTTCAAAGCGAGAATATAAATTAAATATTGAATAAACTAGCATATATATTACTTTTTCCCCACAGTAATTTTAAAGGAAAGTTTTTCAGAAAAAAAAAAACTCGTACGACTATTTAAAATTCAAAAGTATTGCTCTCCAATTATACAAATTTCAGGACTGTGCATCTTTTTTTTTTCTTCTTCTTTTTGGCAACTTGTAAAAAATTAACGTAGGAAATTTTGATGTAAGGAATTATGTAGCACTACAATGCTAGACAAAGGTGAGAGTTTGGACAACTAATATACTACTACTATTATTTTTAATGTCTCTCTTATTTGCTTGCATACATTTTTATAATATTTTTACTGATTTAAAATTAGTGAATTTATTTAATAAAAACATAAAAGAAGCCACTCAAATACTAAACAAACAGTAGGAAATAAAAAAAATTCGGAAGCAAACGATTCTTTTTTTATTATTATTATTGATGAACTAGTACACATACAAAGGAATATTGTGATAACGTTGAAGTTGAATTCTAAATACAGACGATTAGCCCTTTGTATCTGCAACAAATACTAAATTTTATTATTGAAACATTAACGTTTTCTATTGACTGTCTTTAAGTATTCTTTAAAATCTTACTCTGGTTCGAAAATCAGCTACCCAATTTACAATACACTTTTCTTTTTTTTAATTACTTATCTTTCGAAAACATTGATTTTAATATAATTTTGCAACAATCAATTTTTATTGGAGACGAATGAATATTATAAAGAAAACTTTGCTTACGCTTCCAAAACCAGCAATTTTCTACATGAATTATAATAAATAATAAGTGGATTCATTTAAATTTATAGATGTAAATAATTCATTAATGGATAAGCAAAAATAAAAGTTTATGGGAGTTCTATTTTTCAATTCATCTCTTCAAATTCCTGAGTGATATTATATTATATATGTAAGATATTTGAAGAAATTAAAACTTCTATTTTCAGGTAAAATAGAAATATAAGGAATTCACATCCATATTTTAAGAATATTTTATGCAGATAACTTTCAGTACAAAGGAAGCATACGATATTGCCTTTATGTATGAAGTACACTTCATATATAGAGATATTTGTATTTCATATAGAATGAAATACATAGATATATAATAAGACATAGATATATAAATACATAGATACATAAATTTACCGGCATTTATAATGAAGGATTTTTTGATTCCTAATTTAATGTCAGAAAATATATAAATATTTGGTGTATAATGCTCTTGAAACATTCAGGTAAGAACTCACTAAAATATTTTACACTCTTTCCTAGGATTTACTTTTAAAATTATTTTACCTAATATGATTCCACTGCATGTATAAAATAGATTAATTCCAAAACATATATTGATAAATATTAAATTCTTACAACTTCATTTTACAACATATAATATTAAAATAAGCTATATAAATGTAGAATTATAATTTATAAGCATAACATATTATTAATTTTAAAGATAACGAAATGCTCGAACACGCTTCTAAAAATTGTGCCTCCAAACTGAACAGATCATGGAAACATTCTCACGGATACGAAATAAATGTCATTTATCAAAACCACTGATTCAGATTATCGTTACAAATTAATATATCGATTTCACATGATATGTATTCAATCATTAATTTAAGAATAACAGTCATCAATATGTATAATATGCTCCAAAA
>JAPMOR010073896.1:237168-266420 GCA_026543865.1 Argiope aurantia | reverse complement strand
CATGTCCCGTACAAATATCTTTGGGAGGATGTTAGAAAGAAAAATAATTACTCGTATAATTCATGGATTAAAATTCATATGCAACAAGTTGGGAGTCGAAAAATTATCATATCTAGTTTATTATTTAACTTTACCGTGGAATTTGATTAAATATATGGCACTTGTACACGATCCAAGTCAGAAAGTCTGATAATTAGGTAATAATAAGATTTTAAGTATGTAGGTATGTAGTCTTTGCAGCCTTTCAGACTACAAGGATTTCCTTGAAATGTCTGTTTCTTTTTCTGTTAGTATACTTCACTTTCAACACTTATTTCAGGTGAGTAAAAAAGAATTTTGTACTGGAATTTACAATACTTTAGTTTTGAAAGTACGCATTTTTAGCTTTGAAATTTTATATTCAGTCGGTTATCAAAGATAATATTGTTACAAACCTGTAATTTTGCTTCCTAACACGAATAGTATCATCGAAAGAAAGACCGTTTTAACGATCAGCCTTGTGGGTGTTGATCGGGTGCCTCGTCAGTGACCTAAGGGCTTGGCGACAAACGTGACGACCATTTGGCTGCTTGGCGACAAAATGGATAATGCTGGAAACTTCAAGAATTTTCACGATCCATCCAATAGGAATCGAGGTATGCCCAGATACGCCCTGAATGGCAAAGAAGGTTTTCGGCCCGCTTCTCGGGAACTATAAAAGGCTGACACTCTCAAGCTGCAGGTAGTCGGAAGATCATATGCTGATACCCTTATAAATAGAAAAATTATCCCCACAAAAGTTCCCGAATCAATCCAGAATCCACCCACATCAAGACAGAGGACACAACATCAACAACAGTCACCTGATTCTACCCCACCTTCAGAAGCTCACAGCCCTCTAACCAGCATCCTAGAGATGAAAGAATTAATTGAAGCCTTCAAAAAAATTAGAAAACTGTTACAAGAATTCCCCGGACTCCTATCTGCAGCAGCAAAATTAAAGGGAAAAAAGTCAAAAGAAGAACGAAAACTCATCCTTCTAAATGCTCTTCTGGAATAAGTCGCAGCCCTCCCGCCGACCTGAAATTAGCAAGCTTCCGATTCGCTGCACTGAAACAATAGTAAATCTACTACCTGACCCTCACCAAAGTCAAAACCTTCCTGCATCACCCACTCCTACTCCACAGACTTGCTTCTTTCCCATTGGTCAAGAGAACATTCCCCCTCTTCCGCTCCCAGACTCTGAATCCCGGCCACTGTGATGAACCATTCCATCTCATTTTGTCAACAGTCTATGGCATCCTTAGACGCAAGGTCTTAATCGTTGCAAATAAGGAGATAGCCTGGCTACGCCAAGCGGGTGCTCCATAATCGCCAAATCTCGCTGCAGGTCGTCTTGAATTGAGTAGTAGTGAATTGAATCGTGATCGGAAGCGGAGTCGTAGACAAGTAATGAGTCTACTAGAGGATAACGGAATCAGTGTTGTGTGGAGCGAGTGCTAAATTGCTGTGTGTCGAGTCCTGTTATCTACAATGGAAGTGGTGTTGTGTCTCGTGTGTAGTAGCCAGTTATGAAAAGTAGTGAGTCGGCAGCTAAAGCAAAGAGACAGAGAGAATTTCAGCCGTTCGGAGAGACTGTAGAGCGAAGCTCCGAGGATTCCCTCTCCTACTGGTTTCTGTCTGGCCGCTTTGTGTGCTGTGGTCAAATATTTCTTGTGGGCTACTGTCTGCTGTAGAGTGCTATGCTGTGTTCGTCTCGGCTGTAAATATTTGTCGTCTGTGTCTTCGTGTGAATAAACATCGTTGTTGTTTTCTACTGAGGCCTGCTGATTGTGTTTTCACTCCATACTCCCACTAACAAAGCAAACTCTGCGGTGAAATCCTTAACAATATTCTATCTTGATATCAGAAAATATTAAGTGATCATTTTATTATTTTAATTAGATTTCGATTCCAAGTAAGTGATGCCATTTGGTAGTGAATTTTAGATGACGATTTCAAGATTCCTTAATATTTAAAGTAATATTTTCTTCTTAATCATTAGTTGTGATTAAATTAGTTGAGATCGTGAAAACACTCATAAGTTTAAAGGAATCTGGAAAGTCATTACTTCTATTTTTAAATAAATTTTATAAAAGCGAACGTGAAATCGTACATCAATTATAAAAGCTAATTAGTTTGAAAACAAAACTAGAAAAAACTAATACTTTCTGTTCTGGTAAGCTAGAAATTTATTGCTTGAAAAAATCTTAACTGGTTAAGAATATATGACCAAATGAAAATTGAATATTTAAAATATTGAAACTCAATAAATATAAATTTATAATCGTAGCATTGATAGTCTGCTATCAGTTTGCAGAATTGTTCCCAAAGAAGTAAAAAACAATGTACTAAAGTATCTTTGCAGCTTTTAATTAAAATTACTTTCACACCTTTTTGATTGAAAATCGAATTGAATTGAAAATCGAATAATTGATAGATTTTTTAGGTTTATGAAAATGGAGTCTTGTAAATTTTCACACATTTTCTGGTGAGTCAGAATTATGATGCTTTGCATAGTTTTGTGTTCTCGATGAGAATACACTATTTAGTTATTTTTAGAATTTAATTTTAATCTAATTCATTCATATTATCAAATTCTTATTCCATACCATTAACGTCATCTTGCAATGGATGTGAAAACAAATGAATGCCAAAATTACATAATATTTGCAATAAAATATTAGAAATTTAATTCTTAAAAAGTGCAAAATAATTAAATCTTAATAGGATCTATTTTCCATTACACTAATAAGCATCTGCTTTTAAAAATTTTTTTCATTAAATTCATTAGTACATAAGTGTCATATAAAAAATGTTTGCTGCTATTTACACTTGAAGTCACAACTTATGAAAGCCATGTGTATCAGCTGGTTCTTCGAATAAACAATTATAAAATAGCTTTTGCTTAGACAACTGGTATATTTGAAATTTATTCATATATTTCTTAATGCTCCATTTTTTTTTTTTTTTTTTTTTTTATTTAAGAAGTAATATGAAAAATTTTTTTTTAATTATTAAAAAAAAAATTTCTACATTTTTTTTGATGCCTACTTTTATACATGACAAGAGACAAATGCACATTTTAAGATTTTTCATTGCAGTACAAAATATTATTTATTCTTTTCATGCTTTTATGTATTACAGGAAAGAAATACGCAGAGTATACTTTTTATTACAACACAGAATTTGCATATCTCAATAACTTGTTTTCTGTATTCTGAGATATGAATGCGTCTATAATAATGTTCATTACAACACAAAATTGATGCATTTTGTGATGCTTTGTTTTTGTGTTCCAGGAGAGGAATGTACACACGACGCTCTTGGTTACAACACGAAATCTTGCTTCTGCAAAAAGGGGTTATTTTGTGTTAATAGTAAGGTAAGCTAATAAATATATTTATATAACTGCAGCGTTGTAATTTTTTTTAATTTCAAAAGCATAAGTGGCTAAAATTTCAAATAAAAAAAATAAAAATAAGAAAATTTAATTGAACAATTCTATAGAATGAGTATATAATACAAACCTTTGATAAGTATTGTTTTTAAAAAATATATTCTCAATAAGTGAAAACTAATATAATTAGATATATCAAATTTTTAACAAAATAAATGTCATAAATTTGTTTTTCAAAAAATGAAAATAACAAATTTAAGAATTAATTCTACCAAGTTCTAAAGTGAGTTAGGTTTAAATAATTCTATTTTTTGCGTGTGTCATCGAAAAATATCATAATACATTCTTAAACCATCGTAGCGAACTACTAATTAAATTAATAAACGTAAGTCATAAACATGAATCAAATAGCAATAATGATAGCCAATTTCTTATTAAGACGTCCGTGTAGTTAAAAGTATTTTAAAAACTATTAAATTGTCGCAGTTATTTATTCTAATTATTTATTTATTTATTCTTATTCCTAATTATTTATTATTACAGCTGAAACAAAAATTTTGGTTGAATTCAAATAATACCAATTTTTATAACGTCAGGAAATTCATCTAAATTAGAATCGTTGATTTTAATTATAAAGTGGAGTAATCATATTTTATTATGATTGTTATGAACCAGGGCCAAATTTTTATTTAAATGTTTAATTATTGAGTCGATTTTATATTCATTAAAATCACTAATAAACCTTTCTTTTTTTGCAGTGCACCAGTGAAGTTCCGACAGATTCAAATGACAAATATGCTGAAATGTTTAAGAAATAAAAAGCATTCCGATGGCATTTCAATTTTTACATTAAAACATTACATTTGTTGAAATGCTACATGTGTAATAATTTTTTTTTATTTTGTATTCGTACTCCCTATTTCTATTTAATTTATTCATTTTTCTTTTAGAAAATAAAGCTTTCTGAATTTTATTGATTTCTCAAAATAAATTTCATTTATTCTTTTTTGCCTTTTTATTGTGAAATCAATGCAGTTATCAACACATCGATGGCGGTTAACAGTTAAAAGCATATACTTTGAACATCCATAGAATTTGTGCCATAACATAATAAAGTAATTGAGAAACATAATGTTCAGCAAAAAACAATTTTCATATTTAATGCTATCTTTAGAAAAATAATATTAATTGATATAAAAAGTTTGAAACATTTTTAGCAAAGAAGACAGTACAAATTTCAAAAATACCCTGCTTTTCCTCTAATGCATATTATTTTACTCTAGTTTTTCTTTTCCTGTCAAGGATATTTGACATTAATTTTTTTAAATTTCTAATATACAAAGTATACAAAGAGAAAGTATATAAAAAAATAAAAAAATCAGGGTCAATCAATAAAATAAATCAGGATTAATCAATAAAATAAATCAGGATCTATAAAGAATAAATCAGGCTTACGATGGAACTCCACTTTTCAAATCTCATGAATCTAAAAAAAGTTACATTTTTATTTTCTCTTTACACAAAGTATTGAGAACAAAGATTGTGTATTAATCATCAAAAAATTAGTACTTGGGAATTTGACGAATTTCAATGTTTCAGATCTCCTTGAGTTGAAAAGACAATTGGAAGAAGTCTGTCTGTTAATTCGATAATTCAAAAGCTCTTGGAGGTAGAGGGATGAAATTTGATAAATGGATTTTAGACAAAATTAGTAGATTTCTACGAAATTTTGAACAGAAACCATGTAGAAGAAGTCTGGCTATCTGATTGTTCGAGTACAAAAGAACTCGAGAATTACCAAATATCAGTAGCTAGACGGGTAACATTCTTTCATGATTGTTTTTTAAATTTAACTTTAACAGAGCATTTTTAACTATCAAATTGCAATGACGTCACATTTGTATGTAAACAAAATTGTTTGTGTCATCTAACATATAATTATATAGCGTCTAAATTAAGAACTTCATATTTCATTTCATGTATAAAATGCACAGATGAAGGTACATTTTTTGTGTATTATATGATATTGTCTAACAGCATATTAAGTTGTTTAAAATATGCTAATAAAAAAATTAAAGAACGATGCAGTCTAATTTTCAGCATATTGGATATTTTCTTAATATGTCAGAAGACAGCATTCATAAAAAAAATGATGAAATAAGAAAGTAATAATTCATAAAGGTATTGCAAGAAAATATTTAAAAAAATAAACATAATTTTCATTTGCTAGTTTTATCTTTCCTTAAACAACAAAACCCCCGGGGGCACTTCGAAATGAGAATGAGATGCTTCCGGCATGGTGGTTGGATCTCGCCACCCTGGAGGGCACACAAATAAGTAGAGTATCTGTCTCCTCCCATCGAGGACGGGAAGTACTTCCTATGGGGACGGTTGTAGTGGTTGGTGATGGCCCTTAAGACTCAACTACAGTTCCCGCCAGTGTTGCTGTTGCGGCGGTTCGGTCATTCAGTTTTGTGGTTTAAATCCTTGTGCCTTCGTGGTGGGTCGAAGATTCAGCTGGCTGGCTGACTTTCCTTAAACAATAATATTAAAATTAGAGATTAACACTATGCCATTCGGCGACATCAAGCTAATGTCCCTCGAGAACTATCTGATATAATGATAACTAAAATTATCTGAACCAGTAATACAGGCTCCAAAGAAAAGAATATTTATTATATGTGTAGAACACATGGTGTGAAATATTTATTGAAATGATAAAAATGATTTAAATTCCATAGTAAGAAAAAAAACAATAACAAATTTTATAGTAACAAACAATAAAAAGAATTTATGAAAATATTGCATAAATTTGTTAAATTTTTTAATTAGCAGTGGAGTTGAAAAATAACTAAATTTATATCGTTGAAAAGGCAATTTTTAAAAAAAATTGCAATGATTCAAAAATTATTTTTAATACAAGATTATCGGAAATTATTGTGAAAAAGGCAATAGCGTTTTTTTAAACATTTAATTAATTAAAATCCTATTTAAAATTAAGCAAAATTATCTCCAAGTGACACATTCTTATCATCCAAGATGTAGGCAATTTAATAACTAGGCAGAGCATCTGCTCTATAAAGCCTTAATGCACACAGATAGAAAAGCAAATTTGAATTTTATTCTTTTCTTTTTAAAAAAATAAAAGTCGAGTCAGAGTTATTTTACATAAATTTATTATTTAAATCATATCAATTACACTGTATTTTAAATTATGGCCTGAAATAACCTTCGAAACGATACAGAAAAGTCAGAAATATCATTGTATAATAAAGAGATACGAAGGCCTTAAAATATTAATCATCGCATAGTATAGAGATATCCACAGCATCTAACAATGCTTGCACCTATAAACGATTGGGTTTAATACTTGAAAAAGACGATAATTAAATGCGAATTTGTCAACCGATAGCTGAAGGAATTTGTAGAAAATGAAAAAAAGGAATCTAAAATTCTTCGTTCTCCGATGTTAAAAAAAATTTAAAAAAAACATCGGCATATCTTCTGCTTTCTATACTTACGAAAGCCATGAATCCCGCAATTAAAAACACAGAAATATATTTAACCTATAAGCACATATCTTCATGCAGAGAATCTGAAATTCACTTATAATTATCTAGATAAATTCCGGATTGGTACTGAAGAAGACATTTAGTTTAAATAATGACATCGCTTAATATTAGTTCTCAAGTCAGTAATCAAACAGTATTTTTTTTTTTTTAGATTTGAACTTTTCGCGTGGAAAATAATTATATTCTTTACGTTCTTTTGATTATACAGTTTGTATATATAAATTTTCTGTTGAAAACCAATAGATGGCGTTTTTTTTTAAATTTTTTTTATAATGTTTCTATGTACTGTTAGATTTTTTTGAAACATTTTCTAACTATCTACTTATATATTTTTTAATTTTCAAGGATGTGATTTAAGAATTTTTTAATGTCCTTCTGCATTAAAAATATAACATAATAAATACACTGCCAATACTTCGACATTTTTAAAAAGTGATATTTACATGAATTAATTTTCAATTCAATTATCAGGATTTATAATTTTTTTAACATTTACTTTCCACAAACACAAGAGAAATTCATACATTTTTATGATATGTTTTTTCTTCTCTGTAATAATTCATTTTGTAAATAAGATAATTGTATTTATTTAGAATTTTAACAATTGGTATATTTTAGAACATTGTGCCTTTGCGTTCATAAAATACGAGAATCCTCCTATCTATATATTTCTTCCATCTTCTATAATCTTTAAGAGTGTTCATATCAGAATTGACATGTTTTCTTAACTTGAGAAAAATTAATATTCTATAAATCAAAATCAGTTGAAAAATGTTTGTTACAGGATTCATACCATATAAATATAGAAACTGATCTGACTTACAATATTTTTACAAACCAGTAATGTTGCATCCCTGCACGGTTTGTTCTATCACCAGAAAGACTGATTTTCAATCGTCTCTGTTGGATGCTGCTCAGGTGCCAATCCAGTAACCCTAGATCTTAGTGAAAAACTTTGCGACCATTTGGCGACTTGGCGATTTTGGAGACAAAATGGATAATGCTGGAAACTTCGAGAATTTTAGCGATCCATCCAATAGGAACTGAAATACACCTGATTGGCTCAGAAGGTTCTACGCCCGCCTCCTGGGAACTATAAAAGGACTGTAGTCTCAAACTGCAATCATTCGTGATTGGAAGAGCAGTTGGAGACGTAGTCAGGTTTCGAGTCTTAGAGAGGATAGCGAAGCAAATGTGGAGTTTCAGCGTTGTGTGGAACCCAATCTATTACTGAACTGAGCTGTGTGCCGAGTCCTGTTGTCTATTTTGGAAGCAACATCAAGTTGTATGTGGAGGAGCGAGTCGTGTAGTAGTGAGTCGGCAGTTGGATACCTCTAAAGTGAGAAGACAGTGGGGAATTTCAGCCGTCTGGAGAAACCGTAGGGTGGACCTCCTAGGATCTTCTCTCCTGCTGAATTCCGTCTGGCCGCTTTGGTTGAATACTACCTGTGGACTGCTGTGGTTCCTCTCGCTGTATATAGTTGTTGTCTTTGTATTGGTCTCGTCTGTGTACTCGTGTTCTTCTTGTAAATAAACATCGTTGCTGTTTTCTACTGAGGCCTGCTGCTTGTGTTTTCACACCATACACTCACTAAAAGCGAACCCGGTGATCTGTAACAATATGAACTTCCATTGAAGTAAGAAATAAAAAAATAAGAAAATGCTGTTCAAGGTGTAAAGGTTTTCACAAATATATAATATATCCATAATTAAATACCTTAGAAATAAACAAACGAAAGTCACGTTATGGCATCTTTTCAGGAAAACATAATTTTGGGAATAATTTCCTCATTAACTATGAGAACTTTCACGCTTCAACCTCAATTCAGGATTTTTCAAACTATGTATTTATATTACTTTTTGTTAGAAAATTATTGCACAAAAGAATTTTTTTTAATGAAATTCAGAATAATTGATGAATTTCAATAACGGACACTGGAGCAAAAAATGTTTCACGTCAAGAAAGTTTTCAGCTTTTGGATATTTCATGAGATAGCAACCTCCCAAGTGTGTCCAAAAGGGACAGCTCGTGCCTTTTTTCATAAAAGAAATGAGTATAAGCAATAAAGTTTCTATTGCCTTCCAACGAAATATGTCTTTTAAAAATTATATTTTCAATCATAGTATTTAATAAGAATAAATATAGGACATGCTTTCAAAATAAATCCTAGCTTATACCTAATGAAGAAAATCGAAGATGGTTATTATAAAATAAATCACTTTTTGTATTAATCCTATTTTAAAATAAATTTCAATATTTACGGTTAAGTATTGTTGCCCACAGTTTATTATAATATATAATATATTTATAATTTCTAATAACAAACATTTTCATTTATGAATTCAATTCAATAATATGAACATATATGCATATAAACATACATATTTGAAACTTTCGTTATTTAACTATAAACGTTTAATATAGGATTATTGATCTTAATCAAAAAATGTTTTTATGGAGGTATACATACATTTTATTTACTTGGAAGAAAATTTTAAAAATTTGGCAATTCCTGTTAGTGGTAAATTACAAACTTTTAACTGTTGTTTATAGCTTGCTGGGAAATCAGATTTTGCATGTAAAACTGAAAAAAAAGGCGTCATTCGGACTTTTAGTTATCTAGTTCTTTTTCATTATATTGCATGTATCAGTAAACGAGTAAAGCGAAAAATTACCAGCAGATTTGATAAAAATGCAGTAATTGATTAAATAGAAAAATAAGCAGAAAAAATAGTGTTACTGCATACATCAATGTATTCATTAGGATTTTATTCCCCAATTTTATCTTTTCAAAACTCGTACATAAACCTTTTTCACTGAAGCTCTTTATAGCACTATGGTTCAAATACCTCGAATGCAACATAAACTTCAAGAATTCGTCTTACGAGACATGCAAAAGTGAAGAAAATTTTAATTATAGAAATTCTTCTTCCAAAAAATATCCAGACGTCTTGCAAATCTTATGAAGAAACAAAAGTAATTCCATAATTATTAAACCGAACAAATAATTATTTATATATATATATACATGTCCAAATTAATTTTGTACACTTTTATTACTAGGTGATTAACAACTAAAATTCCTTAAGGTACATATAAACTTTTACGACCTTTTTGTGAAAGTCTTATTACATCATAACATTTTTATTATATTATTTCAACAGTAACATATAAAGATATAAGATTCGGTATTAAAAGCAATCAACCAGGAGAATTTTCTGACCAGCTTAAAAGCAATATAGTGTTTACTGTCCTTCTATTTGAAGACCTTAGTCTCAGGTCAAACCAAAAGGTGATGTCCCGATAAACTATTTACTTTATTTTTTTCTTTGTTTTTTTTTTCTCATATTACTTCAAATTACATCTGTGGTGAGTTTTGCGATACCATAAAAAGTAGCTCTAATTATCCAGTTGGCCACCCAAAGAGAATAACTTTAGTCCGATGAAGTTGTTTTGAGAGTCTTAGTAGAAAAATATCGTAGATTTAGAATGACTGTTCTTAACAAAGTAATGATATTACAAAAATTGCTCGCTTGTTAGAAAGGTAATTAATAGAAATTGGTAGACGGATCATAAAATGAGTCCTCAAAGCATTAATCTATTTACAGCAAATAAATTGAAAGTTTCTTAGAAGATGAGTCGGGATGATCATCGCCATAATTGTTGCTGATATGCTTTAATTTGCCGCGCAACATTTTTTGACGTTGATCCTTGTTTAGTGCTTAGAAGATACTAAATTACCGTCTTAGCACTTCTTTGTGTGTTGTTAAAAAAGAATGAAAGATTGAAAGTTTAATACTTAAGTATTACCGTTTTGTATATTTAAATATTATATTTTTAAATAAATTAATTATTTCAGTTTTTCTTTCATTTTGTTGTTTTTAAAAGTTATATACATATATATAGAAAGAGAGAGAGAGAGAGAGATTGTTATGACGGGTCCTATTACGCCAACACAACCAGTGCCTGTTTGAAACGGATAGTGAAAAATTGTTAACACGTACTTTTAGTTACTAAATGGGGAAAAAATTTACATTAATTGTGATTTAAGATAAGTTAATCGATTGTTTAAAAACATTTTTGTTTATTTACTTGCCTATACATTAAATTTAAAAAAAAACCTTTTAATTTGTTATCCTAATTGGATTTTTTTTTATATAAACCAACAAAAATGATTGAAACCGTGCTATGGAACAAGCTGCAACAAAACGTAGAAACACGTTGTAACAAATGATAAGCTGCAAGATATCTTCTAAGTTATGTTTGATTCATATAGGTTAGATTTTCCAACTTTAAATAGTAACATATTTATATTTACTATTACGATCATATATTTCCATAAAGATCCGCCTCTAAAAGAAGCCCTAAAAATTTATAGCTAACCCTTCTTATAAAAAAGCAATGGAAAAAGAAAATAACGACATAATTAATAAGAAATGCGGCAAGTAGAAAGGAGAAGAGATAAGGAAAGGTATAAGGAAAGAAATCCAAAAGAGAAAAAAAGAGAATTAAAAATGAAAAAGAGAATTTTCAACTAACACAAGGATTTTAAATAAGAGGAAAAGTTTTCTTTAAGTTGCCAAGATGCGAATACCAATATTGACAATATATTACCTTATAGGATAACTCATTTGCAACTCTTTTGGAGCAATGGTAGAACTATTTTGGGATAGATCAAGGAATGTTGAGCAGCGCTCAAACGACGAGCTGGCACACTCTGTCTTTCTTCTTCACCACACCGCGGGAAAAACGTTCACTTACGGCAGATTTAGCGTACACCAAATCCACTAATTGTAATTCTACAACGAAATCAGATTTCAAACCAGGAATCTCTGACACCGTTTTCCAATTATTACAAATACGCTATTATGACCTACCATTCTGAGGAAGAGAAATGGATTCAATACTTAATTTGCAAAATATGGGAATAAAATGCTTACGATGGTAGCAGTTTATTATGTTCTTGCATTAATTGCAATACTGATGCAGACCGATTGCTATAATTTTATCTTAAATAATTTTATCTTTATTTTACAGTAAACTACGTGATATTTTTTATTATCATTATACTAAAATAGTACATACAAAATGTCTTATTTACTTTAATTGTTAAATGAATGGTACAGGAAAATGATTTGAAATAATTCCATTCTTACTGTTACAACTTGCCCATATTCGTTGCAAGCTGTAACAGTCGTTAAGTTTTGAAAAAAATATTTTTGGTGCTAAAGTCAACAAAACTGTAGATTTTTTTTAATCCACATATAAAGAAGAGGATTTAAGCTATATAAAAAGTAGTTATAATCATGGATTCGTGAAAAATTTTAAAAATATAAATATTTTCCAAAAATTATTACAACAGGCTCCTATGTTTCCTATATATTGTCGAGAAAATGTTGGTGTAAAGGCTACAGTTTCGCAATATCTTGACATGAGTCACCTTTATACTTTTATTGATTTAGTCTTTTAGAATAAGGTAGCTAAGCCAGAGCAGGAAAAATAAAAACACTGGCAGTTCTAAAAATATTCGCTGACAGACTATGAGCATTTCCAATTAATACAATAAAAAATTAATTACAGTGCTTAAAATCTTCCATACGAATAACTTGTCAAGTACCCAACTTCATGATTTTTAGGCGTAATCAGAACAATATTTCTGTAGAGAAATATCACTGAACATGAATCCTTTTCTTCTGGCCAGCAAGTAACTCAAACTCTTCCTATTTAATTTTTATTTTATTTATATTTTAAGATTTCTGTAGTTGTGTTCTCGCCTTTTATATATAACTTTGCAATTTATTTGTATGTTTCTTTTCATAATTGTTTTTCGTCCTTATTAAATAAGAAATGCGGCAAGTAGAACTCTTCCTTCATTAAAAAAGTAAAATTCAACTTCATCCATTGAAACGGGAGAGGCGCTATATGGTTATGAAAATTAGGATTAATGCTGTGTAATTTAATTAGAGACAAACGCATTTAAGACGATATCGCATAAAGTTTCAAAAAGAAATTCAAGGCAGAAGTTTAAAGTATCTTGCGATTCAGCAGCAATTTAAAGAGGGAAAAGGTATCATACAATATTTATTAATGGTTTAGTTAATGCTTCATAAGCAATGAAGTAAGTTATTGTAAATATGTAAGGATCTAATTTAAGATCCTTTATTCTGTAATTTACAAGACATTTCATTACTTCAGCTGTTGAGAACAATTTAGTCTTAAGGTATGCTGGAATGATCCCCTTCTTCTCTGCTAATAAACAAACTTTTGTAAAAGTAAGAAAAAATAATATTCACATCGGGATATTTTTCCATGCAATTGTAACAATATACATGCGATAAAAAATAATAAAATATTAATGCGCATTATACAATGTCTAAAGTATTTTTTTTTTATCATGGAATACGAAATTACTCTAATATATGTTTTGTAAATAATCGAATTTTTATTTCCTTTCAAAAATTTATCTGTATTATGAAATAAAATTAAATAAAAATAACAAAATGATTGATTATTAACTCTGAAAAAATTTCTCTATAATTCTCTATTATAACTAAAAAAAGCAGCATAAAAAGATAAGGTAGTACCTATGGAATAGCGACTCTTCATTCGAACACGCTCTTCAAAATTATTGACACACATGAAAAATTTATTGTCCTTGCTGCCCCTGAAATCAAACGTCTGTTATTTAATTATTCTTTACTCTCACGACACTGAGAGAATACACTATGTCAAAATCATAGTTTCTAAATTTTCTCCTGTTCTAATTCTTTATGAGCTTCATAATTTTTCAGATTCAGTATAACTACATTAATTTACATAATGATTACAATGAATTTGTTTGAAAGAAGTATTTCTGTCATAAAATGGGAATTTTATAGTAAGAATAATATACTAATTAAAATATTCTTCGTACTAGAAATATGAATAATGAGATAATATTTATTGATATATATGATATTTACTTTACAGTTATTTGAATTGTATGATTAATTTACAATCTTGCAATTATATTTAGCCTATATTTCATCCTTCTATCTCAGTATAACTATTCAAAGATCCTAGTTTAAACAAAACTAATTCGTAGAAAATCCTTTGCTTTTTCATTTCTCAAACGACCAAATGAAATTCAGTCCTCACTATTGTTGATGTACTTCGGCATTTTAACTGTATTCTATTGGAATGTTGGTATAAGGCTGTCTTATATATGTGACTTCAGAATTATGAAAAAAATATTATTGTTCCGCACTTGTGTATTTAAAGATTATTTACTACATATACTCATTCCTTGAATATCAAGAGTATTTAATATTTATGAAACACTTCCCTGGCATATTTCCCTACTCTGTATTTTTTTTTTTTTTTTTTTTTTTTTTTTTTGTTATTTGGGTGAAAACGTTTCCTGTTATAAGCAGAAAATTGTATTAAAAATTAGTGATTTTTAAGTTAAAGAAAAAGGGATTCTATTTAATATCTCTGTAGTTTATTAGAAATACACACTTTTACAATATTGTAAAATTAAGATTATCCTGAAAGTGACTTTTTAATGGCCTTATTGATTCTGTTTGGTTGGTTCATATACATAATAAACAGAACAGATTTGTACCCGTTTATACACTTTAACTGTGATTAAAATAAGACAATTTTTATGCTTGTCACAGACATTTAAAAATTCTTTAGCTTGGAGGAATCATGAGCAATAAAATGTGAATCAGATATTTAATAAAAAATAACACAAGTAATATTAGCGGCTAGAGAATTAAACTTTTGCTATATGTTTTTCTCATAGAATTCAGCTCTTAGAAATTGCTGGTCTATGGCTCTGCCCAAACATAGGTTTAAATTTTATTACTCTTACTTTAACTAAAATTTGGTACCTCGTGATAAGATATATCTTAAAAACTAGTAAGTTTCTAGTTCAAGAATCGATTCATACGTAGATCTGTCCTGTGTGCAAGCAATATATTAATACTTAACCGCGACAAAAAGTACACTAGATTTTAGACATTAAAAACATCAAATCAAGAGTAGCACAATGTGCCTTTTTCTATGTTACATAAATAACATGCCAAGTCAATTTCAAGTTACGTTTATATTCTGATGACACAGGAATTTTTGACAAAAATCATAACCGAAAATTTTATTCAGCCAATATTTATAAAAACTCTCAGAATGGTTCTAAAAAATTGAAACATTCTAAATTAACCTTAACAAAACTGTTGCAATGCTTACAAAGTTTCAAAAGTTAAAAATAATATTCCTAAATTAAAATAAAAGTTGAGCATATTCCATGGTTTCAGGAATCGAAATATTTAGGAGGTATTCTCGACAGAAAAGAATTTGGAAACTTCCTTTTAGTTATATAAAAGATAAATTCCGAGCTCAAGCACGTAAAATTTTCCTCTTTTCACGGAATTTGATAATGAATAGGGATAAATAAATGCTTATCTACTCGTTCATTATTGCCTATTGGCTTGCAGCACTGACTTACATCTGTCAAAATATGGGAGTATATAGCAAAAACCAATATCAATGTAAAGATAATATTATATCGCTACAAGGAAAATATGTAACGCATCATGGCATATATTAAAAATACTGATACCGGCAAAATTTTCATGTACCCAACATTTAAAGAAAATATTAAGGATATTGTGGTAACTTTTTATCAAAGACTAGATGAAAACGAAAATGAATAGCTAAAATCAATAGAAAAATTCATGCTAGACTCCAAAATTGGCAGATCCAAAAATATGCTACTCAATTTATATAAACGCCATGTAATCAAATGTCCTTCAAAATCGAACACAAAATCCAAACTACTCAAAACTGAAAGTTTTCTGGTCTGAGATGGATCGACATGGAATAGCAGTTTATCCACAGTTATCTTGAAATCTAACCTAACTCTTTTAATGTAAATAAAATTCCACATGCCTTCTCCTTTTCACGATGTCAAGCTTTCAATAGGCATTTCTCAAGAAAGAAAGTAGCTTCGAAGGGAGAAGGAGCTCCTAAAGCAGCATATGAAGGAGGGAGATGGATTCATTCATTCCTTCATGGAAGAAAGAAAACGAATCTCATATTTGTTCTTTTTTAGTCACATTTCCTAACTAAATGTGATGTTACTCTAATTGTTAGATTTCTCTACAAATTATCAGAATAATGCTAGTTCAGTTTCTGACAACTCGTACTTAATTATAATAACAGATTTCCTGAGAAAGTAAAACTGAAAGAGAAGGAACAGTAAAATCAAAACTTCAAAGCTTTTTACCAAAAGAGTATCATTTCCTCCCATAATTGAAATGCAGACGTTTTACGTTTTGTTGCATCTTATGTTCACGAACAATTACTTTTCTCAGAAATTTGACAGTACGCATATATAATCTTTTCTTTAAGTATATTATATGCTCAGACTAGTCTCGCTTCTTAACTAATCATTATCGAATTCAAAAATCAGTAAAAACTTTATTTTTCAATGTAAAAGAATGTATCTATAAAATTGACATTCGATTATTCCCTTGCCACTTCTACTACTTACAGAATTTTTGAATTACTAATATTCTAACAAGTGAATTCAAGATACTAAACGCTTCATTTTTTCATCCAATAATAATACGTATTGAAACTTCTCTAAGGATGTTTAAATCGGAAGAGTTTCGGCAAAAGAAGCTTTTCATTGAACTAAAGATTGCTATTAGCAGTCTAGCACATAACAGCCTTTGATTCTAGTAATTATGGGCTACTGACTATTTAAAACTCGTTTTCAGAGCGTCGAAAGTATGTCATTTTCAAAACAGGATTCATCTTCAATATTACTTCTTTCATATGCTGCTGATTGGAAGGAACCGTTCTTGTTTTTGTGACGAGAAAAAACTTTAATTCGTGAACTGTAATTTTTTAACATGACATCCAAGTTTAATAATAAGTATCAAGTTTTTATTTAAAAACTAAGTTCCTTATTGTAATAAATGGGACTGAAGTTCAATAGCTCTTTTGGAAAACTCGTTTTTAATTTTGTTCTTGATTTTGGTTACTTGGAAGTCTTTTAAAAATAGGACCAGCAGAAATATGTGTATGTCTATTAAATTTTTTTAAAATCTTTTCAAAAAATAATGGTTAAGTATAACTTTGTCTTAAAATGTAGTTCTGATTTCTTTGAATCCTTTTTTTCACTATGGAGGGTGTGAAGAGCAAAAAATGTAGAGAAAAATTAGGGCTGGAGATTTTAGTCCGAAACACCGTAGCATGATCATGTTTTAGGTTTAATCTGATAGTTATTATTTCATTTTAAAAATTTGTTTTTAATTATATTGTCGTGATAAGGTACAAAGAAAATATATTTAATGTTCTGGCAACTTTGTGTATACAAATGCAATAATTAAAACAATGTAAAGTATTGCTGTAAAATGTACTAAAACTTTTATTCAATTTCGAAAAAATAAATTGGTAAGGTAATAAAATTGGTATCACTGAGACCTTTGTTTTTGAATTTTTAAACGGCAGAGGAATACGTTTTGTGCATTAATATGCTATTCAGTAAATTTGCCAAAACTTTTTTAATATTAAATTAAATATTTTTTATTATAAAGAATTTGAAAAAAATCCGATCTTATTGAGCATTTCTACCCAAGAAATAACTACATAAAAAATTTCATAGAATTGATATAATTATTTGTGGAGGATTTTGCATGTTATTTTTCTTCATGCTTGTCACAATCTATACTTATAATAAAGCTCAATGTGTGTGTGTGTGTGTGTTGGCGCTCTACAGGCCAGACCATTCAACCAACAGCTACCAAATTTGGCACGTGTATACCTTGGAGGCCGGGAATGTGCACCTGGGGTTTATTTTTTCGAATTTTTAATTAAAATTTTATTTATTTAAAAATTAAGCAAAATTTTGGCGTGTTTCTGCTATAACTTCCGAACATATTATCGAATAAAAAAGATTTTTGCATGAAGTTAAAGATCAAAAATTTATCTTTTAAATGATTCCAATGTTTTAACCTTAAAATTAAATTTCTATTTTTAATGAATTTTTAAATAAATATTTTAACTATATTTTTCAACAATTTTTTTTCGTACAAAATAAAAATAAAATTTAAGCTGCTTGAGCACGTTTCGTATTCATGGGAAAAAATTAGCTTTTTTCAAAGTGTTGCCATTACATTGATTAAAGCTCCAACTAAAAAGAAATTAAATCTTTTTGGAAATAAAATCTGCAAAAATATAATTTTCGGCACGTGTCTGTAGGAAAGGAAACATATATGAAATATTATTTTTTCTAAAAAATAAATTCAAGAAAAATTATTTTATGATCTTTTACACTCTCTATATTATTAATCAAATAAATCAGTTATATTTTAAGGCAAGTTTTCTTTAATATGAACAGGATATCCATTCAAATCAGGGCCACACAGCTAATTTGTAAACTTTAGTAAGTCACAGATCTGCTAAAATTGTCTAAATGGAAAATGATTATATTTTATGTAACTTGATTTAATAAATGCTCTAATAAATAACAAATTTTTGATTTTACATTAAGCTTCTGCTGTGGAAATTACGAATAACAAAATGTTCTTGAAACACTAATATTTTAAATAAAAAGAGTTAATTTCCAATCAACTAAATCAATCACTTAAACTGACTGATTTATGAAAATTTGAATATCACTATTCAATAAAAAAAGGATAATTTTAGATTTTCCATCGATCGTTTCAAAGAAAATACGTCAATTAGCGCGCAGGTTTCTCAAGAATAATTGGACTAAGATTATGAAAATGTTGAGTTTTTCTAAATTTTTAACATTCAAAACTTCATAAATAAGTCTTAGTTGATCGTGGAAAATAGAAACATTCATTCATTTATTTAAAATTTGGTGTGTCCAGAATATTTATCAGAATATGATACCTTACTGTATTAAATTTAGACTTCATAATTTTTGATATATATTTATAGGCAAGAACAAAATATTATTATTGATTTCATTTCAATCCTTTTGAAAGCAAAACTAAAAACTTAATTTTATGCTGAATCTCAGAAATTTTTGTTGAATTGAGATATTACATAAATTATGAAAAATATTTTGTAGTTCACATAAGACTTAAATACCGAGCGATTCTCAGTCAGTACAATACTCACATTCAATAATAATAATAATTAATAAAAAAAAATAAAGATGATAAATAAAATAAAACGCTTGGTTTTATAAAAAAAACTTAATATTAATTGCAATTTCATCATTTACATTTTAAATTAAAGTTGAAGTTTTGCCGGAAATGACAACAAATTAGCAAAATATATATAGTAAATTGAACGAAACGATCTAAACAGTATAAGTTTGGTATGACTATCAAAATTTGAATATTAAAAATGTTTTGTTTGAGAATCCTTTAAGAGAACAGTTACTTAAAATATTTAATTGAAAATTATAGCGAGCGGTAATACTGGCGAACCGGCTGGTCGCCAAAGGCGGCTAGTTTATAGATAAATGTGAGTTTTACAAACAATACCATTTTATAAGATTTATGTGTCGAATGGAACATAATCCGTATCAGTAAAATTTGACGCAATAAAAATCAGAATTTGAAACAGCTTACAAAATAAATAATAAATTTCAGTATATATTTATTTAAATCATCGAATAATAACTTTCAAGTTAATATTAAAAGGGCCATTAAATAATTTTTTATAATTAATAATAAAAATGGCTACGTATTAATGAAATATTTGTTAGATTAATAAATATCCACTTAAAATTATCATTCTTAAGAGTAAAAAAGATGCTTTTTTTCATGTTCATTACAAAAAAACTATGCAGTTTTGTCATGTTATAAAAAATAGCGTTACTGTTACTATATTTTTCCAAGACGATTTGTTTATTTTTTTCTTGTTATATGCAATATATCCTTTAGCATCATTTTCCATATAATTCAATGAAAAGTTTGGTATGAATAAAAAAAACAAACAGTAATTGTAAATTTCAGTAATAATACACAGATAAGTCAAATTCACTGCTAATTGGGAATAGATAATTCTCATTTGGCTAAAAAATAACGTGTGATCTAATAGCATGATATTATCTAATCCAATACATTGCCAGCATATGAAATAATTAAATATTTCTTTGAAAATAATGTGACTAATATTAATAACCAGAAATGAAAACAAAACTGTATTATGTCTTGCATTCAAAAGGTTTGTGAGAGTGAAAATTAGTACATCCAACGGATTATAAGGCCGAAGAATCGTTGCCAAGGCGTGAGGACTATTTTATCATGAAGAAATTTTAGGAAATATATGGCTAGGATAAAAGATGGAATTCCTCCCTCCCCATCATACTCACTGCACATCAATTCCAATTAATTTCTTTTCAAGAAGACACAATATTTCTAATTGAAAATGAATTACAATCAATGAACTGAATGTGTCCAATTTAAGAAAAGTACATTCTATAGACAATCAAAAGAGTACACGAACATTTTTTATTGCTTGTAATCTATAAAAATTATATTCAAAATAAAAATATCACTCAATTCAGAAGAATATTATATTTAAAAATATCTAAATTGTATTTTCATTAAGAGGAAGGGATGACCTATTAAAAATATATAAATCGCATTTGCATAAGGGGCTATTTATATATTTATTTTTGTATTATCTTTAATTTCTTCAATGGAAAGCTCTAATTTTCGAATTTTAAATGATTTTGCATTTTAAAAAAATTTCCAAATATAAAATTTTTGACAAACCAGTTTAAAAGAATTGAAGATGCACGAAAAAATAGATTTGTGAGCTGTTTCAATGAATTCGATTCTTCAATATTTCATAAATTTAAAGACCATATTTTTATTTCTACTGCGATAGATATTTACAGTTTTATTGTACAGCAATTAGTTTCGGAATAACGATCAGTGTCTGAATCCCGACAGACTGCACATCAATTAAAGACAATAGGCTTGCTTAGAGTTATTAAATTCCATTTGCCAACTTTATCAACAATACCCGAAAAATCAATGTTCAATAATTAGATTATTTAATAACTGACAAAATACTATATCAGTTTAAATAAATATTAATTGTGAAACTTTTATATGTTTTAATACAATTGATAGCTATTCAAAGTTTGAATGCTTTTTCTAAAGAAACTCCTCTTTTACAAGTTTAGTTTAGTTTAGTTATATTAACGTCCCGTTTGAAGCAACACTTGGGCTATTTTGGGACGGATTTCGTAATTTTGAACCGCGGTCAGATGACGAGGACGACACCTGAGCTGGCACCCCCCTCTCCACACCACACCAGCGGGAGGACGTTTGGTCAGTACGGATTTAACGTGCAACAGACCCCCTTACACGACGGTTCTTCGGTGGAATCGGGTCTCGAACCCGAAACCCTCCGGTTCCGAAGTCAAAACCTTACCACCGGGCCACCGCTGCCTCCTCTTTTACAAAGTCTTTTCTGTAAAAAATCCCTTTTGCACTTTAATTTAAAGGTATTAAAATAAATAGAATAGCATTTCATATTTTATTTGCAAAAATATGAATAAATTTAGGATATTTGCAAATGTAATGAAAGTGTCATTGAAGGCGTAGTATTCAAAACAATTATAAATGATTTTTGCTGGAAATGAAACGTAAAAGTCAAAAATTTTAACTGAACCTTAACTTTCTTTTGTCTTGGATATAACCTTTAGCATTGTTCTCCAATTCCTTAGTGCTATTGAAGACAAATATATTAAGAAGCAAGAAAACTTTTTTTTTGAAATTGCATAAACATCAGAAGCACTGAAAACACATGAATCAAAGATGAGAAATCCAAAACGCCTTACGCTGATGAGTTGATGGGTAAGATATAAGAACTGCGTAATAGAGGACGAGTTTATTTCAATAAATTTCGAGTCTGAAGTGAATCAAAAATTTTCAAAGTTTGGCTGCATTTCATTCTTTTCCAACACGCGATTGAGGATATATTTAAAAACAATGAGAAGTGAGAAGTAAAATATCAAAGATTCTGTGCCTAATGCAATTACATTTATTGCAATCCTATAATTTTTCTGCGACTAGTTCTTTGTTTCAATCTTTTTTCACTCTCGGGAAATGTATTCGTCTATTTATGATCAAAAGTCGGCCAAACAATTATAACAATGTTCCAAACAACTTAGTTAACTTAACATTTTTCACGAGTCAAAGAAAAGTAGGGTTTACATTCAGGCTGCGATAAATCATTCAGTAAGATCACGCATGCGCAAAAACTATACAGTAGCAAGTACTCTTCCCATGGAAATGGACAAGAATTTGTAATTGTCCGCTGTATGCGCAATCTTCCTTCTGCGCATGGGAATTTATTGGAAACTTATTATTGGCTGAGTGTAAACTCATCTCAAGATTAAGTATTTCTTTACTTGTTTGCTTATAAATCATAGTAAGAAGTTTTCTGATCAAAGCTTTTAATTTTTTCCGAATTCCAAAACTGATTAGGTTTAAAATTAGGTGAAAACTACAGAGATTTAGATATTTTTCTTATCTTCTGAAAAAAATTAACACATTTCATAAAAAATATTTTCGATGACATTTATACTTGCCATTGATACCATTTATTAAAATGTATATCATTCAACCTATTGCTTGAAGAATTTACAATTTTCGTAAAGGTTGCTTTTTAGCAATGATTATATTACTGCAGCAAAAACAACACACCTTTTACCAACTTCAAGTTTAAAGTAAATAATTAGTGAAATATCAGTAAATATTGTATTGGCGTTAATGTTAGGAAGTAAACTGTGGTTTAATGGCTCAAGAGTAATATTCGGCAAAGCAGCGCCAAATGTAGTAGATTGTAGTTTAATGCACAAAAGCAATATTTAACAAAACAGCGCCAAATGTAGTGGATTGTGGTTTAATGCACAAGAGCAATATTTGGCACAGCAATGCCAAATAAATGATCAAAAGCTAATAACAGATGATATTTTATTGCTATTTAAGGAAAAATTATAAACTTATATATCTGGATCTTTATAATTGATTTAGGGCTTTGGTTTCCATTTGGGAATTAATATCAAGTTATTCAATTGGAAATTCTTATTTTGTGTCGGTATCTTAAAAGATTATGCTCTCCATATCATCATTAAATATTTTACTCAAGAAAGTACAACGGAATTTGCCCTGCGGTTTCATGGACAATTTTTTTATGTTGGTAAGTTTGTTATAATTAATGCCTTTTACTGACACATCATTTTGGTAGCAGAAATGATGAAGCATTTATCAAGATGTTTATATATCTGAATACATTCATGATATTTCTGACAAAATTTATACAAAATTCATTGATGGTGTTCAATTTATTATTATTTTTTGACTTCCGTATTTCTTAATTACGCTAATAGACCATTAGAAAGCAATCTCTCTACCTAGAATGGTCTTTTACATGTAATTTAAATTGAACTCCGCCATTTACATCAATATGTGCCCTTTGATGATGTGACAGAATCGTTAAATGTAATTAGACCATTCAAAGTTACCAATTATCCTACGTGTCGCCTTTTGATCATTAAACCTAAAACTTGATGGATTACTATTTGCCATCCAGGATTGATTACTCTGCAGGACCAAGAAGGTTAATGATGAAAAATGTTGCATAAATAGATGAAGATCCAATCGTATTTGATAGATTGTGAACTGTTGAGTTTCTACGGATGCTCTTCCACTTTAATAAGGCTTAAATAATGTTTTATTTTACTTTTAAATCATAGCCATTGGAAAGGTTATTAAATGCTTTTATAGTTATTTAAAAACTTATATTTAGAATAGTATCGTTTGAAGTACATATTTGGTGCTATTCTATTTATAGTCTAGTGTTTGTTTGCTTTGGGTACTTTTAGAATTATATTGGTCACTCGAAATTCTCACATTTAATGCATAGAAAATTTATGCAAATATATATATATATATATATATCATTTTCTCATACAAATACCCCCCAAAGCAGCATTATTTATCTATAAGATTTGGCAACGCTACAGTATTTTTTCCCGATGGAATGCAAACGATTATTTTAAAAAAATATAAATATATATTTGGAGAAATCTCACTTTCAACCATGAAGAAATTACATCTCTGAAAGTTTTATTTCAAAGAACTGTTTTTTATAAGTACTGTCTGCAAATATTTCTTCGTTCACTGAAGTTTTTTTATACTTATTAATTGTAATTCTCTGACATTAGAGGATGGCAGACTTTGCTGCTAAAAATCCCAATTTATGCATTTCAATAATAATAAGAGTACTGTAGACTTATTAGAGAATCATAATGTTATAAATTTATATTATAAAAGTTTTTTCCTATTCATTTTCCAAAATATAAATCTCATGCAACTAAAAATATTTTCCTATTAAAGTAATGCATCCTTTGAAATTCGTAATTTTTTTTTCCAAATTTTGTAAATCATGTAATTAAATAACAAATTCAAAAATCAGAGCTTCCTTCCTTTCATTACATGATGGAATTATTTAGGAAAATTAATAATCCAAAAGTTTTATTTCCGAATTTTTGAGTAGATCTCTGTACAATAATTAACAGGTTGAATGTTCAAAACTGAATAAGCTAATTTTTTAAGAAAAGATATTTCCCAATCCCATTATTTTTAACATTTTATGTTAATCACAAGAATTTTGAGCAATTTGCTCAAATATTTTGCTTCTTTTTCAATATTCAGCCTATTATTGGATAATTGCATAAGCAAAAAATAATGCCTTGTAGCAATAGTATGTACTTTAGATTGGGCATAGTTCAGAGTCATAATTTTAGTGTGAATGGATAAATTTGATTAAATTGTTTCAAATAAATGATAGCATTTAAAATGTTGATAGATCACATAATACAATTTCTGCTACCAATTTTAAAATCATTATTAAATTTCAAAACAAAACTATCATTACCATTTAAAACAAAAATGTCATATCAAAAACCAATAAAATTCAGAATTAATAGGTAAAATGAGAGGAATGAAACTAGAAATATATATGTTGGATGTTGCCTTCTCTAGCCTCAACTAAAATACCAAAAATAGATTTTAATAAACGAAAAAAAAGGACCTTTCTTCAAAATCTGTAAATTAAATCAGTAATATTATTTTTATGTAGCTTCATTGGCACAATGATATAAAAACATTCAACTTTCCTAATTGAAGATTTTTTTATAAAACTTTTATTATCATAGGTAATATAGTATAGAGAAACAAGTTTTATTTTCGTGTACAAAGTCCATAGTGAGATTGTTACTATCGTTTAAACATTTAGTCTTGGAAGGAATATAGAGGGTTCGATATTTTTTTCCTCTAAAATTGCATTGATTGCATTGTCTTCTAATAAATAGTAGAAATTTATTGCAATACTGATGTCGTATGAAATGTGGTATGAAAGAGATGTGGTATGAAATTTATCAAGAATAATTGGACGTAGTCGCTGTTTACACAGTAATTTCATGAATTTCAGATTCACTAAAAAAATTGTATTTGGAAACAAGTATTTCGTTTTATAATATTGAGCTAAATGCAGCAGATGGCTTATTATACCCAAATAAACATTTCAACTATAAAAAATCTGATAATCATGGTGACTAAAGAATGAGTGCACCATAAGTCATACTGCACTTTGAATGAATAGAGTTTATGTTGTTCCAATATGAATTATAAAGAATGCTGAGTAGCATCATCTAGAATCACATTCTACTTTGAATATGCGAAGAAATATCGGCTAGTTATTTCAGCAATGCATCTGACAAAATGATGGAATATGCGCGACAGTCAAAAGGCCAAATAAATAGGATTTACGGCAAGATCTGATAATCGTATATAGAACCATTCTACATTGATCTAAAATCTTTCACATGATATGTATCTTCTTTCCATTTACGTATTTTCAAACTTGAGATACCTGTCAATTAACCAATCCTTCTCCTGTAAATATAGCTGCCTCTGAGAAACACGCAGATACGGGGAAATCCAACCATAGTACAACCTGTTACAAGCACTACCAGATCTGAATACCTGCTCTCCTTTTAAATTAATTGAGTTCATACTTCTTCGTGCAATATCATCTCAGGAAGATATTACACGATAGCGATACTTTAGATACAATTCGCTGGGAACAGTTATTGCTCATCGAAACCCAACTCTAAGCATATCAGTTTCTTTTCATTCCAGGAGTTCTGACAAATCAACCGCTTGCAATTTCGACAATTGTCTGATATCCTGTAAAATTAGTAAACTGATGTATATCGATAAAAAACTTTATTTTAGTGCCAAATGCCATCGAATCTTCTACCTGTGTAGTTCCTTATATTGTGTATTTTAGAGTTCGATTCCTATCGCAGACTGTATTTATTTTAATTTGAGAAAAATGCTAATGATAAACTGACTTCTCCAAACCCACCCGAAGACACATGTAAAAACTTGAATGATCGGGCCGCCGCAACAGCAATACTGGCGACAACTGTGGTGGAGTCCTAGGGCAATCATCGACCACGGTACAACCGTCTCTAAGGAAGTACGTCCCCTCATCGAAGAGAGGAGCCAGACACCATCTTTTCGTGTGTTCAAAATGGAAGCGAGAACCAACCACCATGTCGGAAGCTTCTCATCTTCAATTATGTGCCCCCCCCCCTCCGTGGAAATTGAGAAAAATGACAAATTTAAACACTTTTCGTTCCATTCTTCAACACATAAAGAATTAATTTTTAAACTTGATTGCGTTTATTTCGAAAATATGCAAAAGTCATCTGACCAAGATTTAGAAGTTTTCTCAGAATACTCATCCAATTGCTTCAAGACGAGACAGTAATATATCTAAAATTAAATTACAATGCTAAAATTTTTGTCTAATTAAACGCAATAAAAGTAATGATCGAAAAGTCTTTTAAATTCGAACATATAAAAATATTGTCTTATAATGAAGTTAATTACTTAATAAATTCCCAATATTTTTTAGAAAATTGCTTCTTATCCCGTGTTAAATTTTGTGGCACGATGAATTTTAAATTACAACACATACAGTGTCTCACAAAAGTGATGGGACACTTGTACATTACAAAAGGAAACTGTAATAAAATAAATTTAAAAAACATGTACAATTTTTTATGGATGTGTTTCAGACTTAAATTTAGTAACAATTATTACACAACATACATTTTGTCAAAATATTAAAATATTAATTTAATAAAAATACAATTGTTTAGAACGGAGCAAAAAATAGCTCACATACGTGATGGGACACCATTAGATATGCAACAAAAATCGTCTGAAATAAGCAATAAAAATATTTTTGGTGGTTTTATTTTTACTAAAAAGCAATTGGCAATAATTTATAAAATCGTCTGCAGTATTTCTTTCCAGTTTGTTTTGGAATTTTTGTGTTTTTTAGCTCTGTGCAGCCATAAATGCTAAACGAAAAGAAACTTCGCCTGAAATTCGAAAATTAGTTATTAATTTGCAAATTGAACGTGGAAAATCTATTAGAAAAACCGCTGAAACAGTTAACTTGAGTCCTTCAACAGTTTTCAATATCATTAAACGATATAAAAAGAATCATATTATTCAAGATAAAAGAAGACCTGGCCGACCCTCAAAGCTATCCAATGGAATAAAGTGAATTATATTTCGAAATATTAAAAAAAAATCCAAGAAAGAGTGCTTTTAAAATTGCTGCTGATTTACAAGCATTATATGGAATAATTGTTAATCCTGAGACTATTAGAAGGGTAATTCGATCTGCTGGATATCACGGTAGAGTAGCCAGAAAAAAAATTCTTCATAAGTGAAAAGAATAGAAAACTCAGACTAGCTTTCGCAAAATCCAACATAAATAAGAATTCTGATTACTGGAATAAAGTTATATTTGCTGATGAGAGTAAATTTAATTTATTTGGTTCTGACGGTAGAATCTTGGTGTGGAGAAAACCCAGGGAAGAATTTCGCAAACAGACTTGGTGCCAACAGTAAAACATGGTGGTGGAGGAGTTATGGTATGGGGGTGTATATCGTCCGTTGGAGTTGGTAATCATGTTTATATTGACAGTATAATGGATCAGTACAAGTATATTGACATTTTAAAGCAAAATTTGAAATCTTCAGCACGAAAATTGAACCTTCATAACGATTTTAAATTCTATCAGGACAATGACCCCAAGCACACTGCTTTGAACGTTAGACTCTGACTGCCGTATAACTGTCCTGAAATAATAAAAACATCACCACAATCTCCAGACTTAAATCCCATAGAGAATATTTGGCAAGAATTGGAATCAAGAATTCGCAAACACACCATTTCTTCAAAAACAACAATTAAAATCGGTAATTCAAGAAGAATGGGGTAAAATCACTCCAGAAATCACAAAAAAATTCGTCGAATCCATCCCAAGAAAATTAAATCATGTTTTAAAAGTAAAAGAAAATCCAACAAAATATTAAAACCTTTTAAAAAGTAAAATTTTTGGATAAATATTTGATGAAAAAGTAAGTGTCCCATCACTTATGTGAGCCATTTTTTGCTCCGTTCTAAACAATTATACTTTTATTAAATTAATATTTTGACAGAATGTATGTTATGTAATAATTGTTACTAACTTTAAATATGAAACACACCGAAAAAATTTTTGTACATGTTTATTTATTTATTTTATTACAGTTTCCTTTTGTAAACACAAGTGTCCCATCACTTTTGTGAGACACTGTATATATATATGAATTTGACTTTTATCAAGGGAAGCAGACCAATAGGGACAGTTCAAAGAGAGGATTTGGACTGGGCGGGACAGTAGTTGATGAGATGACAAATAGTCTGGCAGGCAAAAACCATATCATCATCATGGACAATTTTTTTTCTTCCGTGCCACTATTTGAGTATTTGAAAACGAAAAATATATATGCAGTCGGCACCATTCGTCCTGATAGACTTGGGTTACCCAAACTTACTGATGATAAAAAAAATGAAAAAAGGGGACTTAGATTATCAAATATCTGATCAAGGAATATCCTTTTTCAAATGGAAGGGCAATCGATCCGTACACTTTCTTTCGAATTATCATGGAAACGACACTTGCAAAGTTCAAAGGAAACTCAAAGATGGTACCAAAATTGACGCTACCGCACCCATTGTTGTAAAAGAGTACAATGGACACATGGGAATTGATAAAGCCGACATGTTACGTGCTATTTATGATAGGGACAGGTTGGTTGGTTTTGTATGGTTTATTGGCGCAAGAGCCACACTTGAC
>JAPMOR010073896.1:217823-232168 GCA_026543865.1 Argiope aurantia | reverse complement strand
TAATTAAATATAATTTGATAAACGGGTGGAGATATATTCATGACCTATTTCTGATTAACTTCGACAATACTGATATTGTAACTAATTGCTATCCAAAAGATTTAATTCTAACAGAAACGAATAAAAATCAACTTGAGGCTACCTTTCTGGATTTAAAAATCGAAATTGATAATGATAAAACAATAGTTGGTATATACGATAAAAGGGACGAATTCAACTTCAAAATAACAAAACTATGTAACTACCATTCCAATCTAAACTCTAAAATTTTCAAAAATCTAATCTTCTCACAAGTTAACGGGATCAAAAAGGTTTGCAATAATAAAAATTCCTATATTGAAGCATCAAACAACCTCATTAATAATTTAATTAAAAATGAATTTCCTAAAAATTACTGTAATGTCAATTTTTTAATTAAACAAGGTATGGTTTGGGATTAATCCTTTGGCTTAAATAAAAAATAGAACTTTCCTTGCATATTATATCACTCAATAGGTGGCGCTGCGAGCTTACAATTTTGATTGTAAGCTCGCAGCGCCTAATTGCCGTTAGTTTCGTGTTTTTAATGGGCGGGAATCACAATCGATAGCTTGAGATTTCCTTGACTGTTGAAGGTATGTTTTTGCCTTTTCATTATTTCTTTTGTGTCTTTTTATGGTATTTTGGTGTTTTTTGTTTTTTTGTTATTGTATTTTTACTTATTAGTGGTTTTTCTTCTAATTGGTTGTTTTGTATTTTCCTTTCTGTTAAAATGGTATATCTCTTGGGCCTAATTTCAGGGGATTTTCGGGTCACGAAGGAATCATTATTAGACGTAATGTCTGAATTTCCTTAACAGAAAAAATCCCTTTTTTGAATCCCTGCCTGAGGGTGACCCTTGAAAAAGTCTTCAGGCCGGATTCTTCTTTTCTTTTTTTAATATTTTTTATTTGGTTTATTTGTTTTTCCATTTAACTTGATTTTTATACTTTTGTATATATATATATATATATATATATACAGACAATCATGGACAGACAATCATGTGTAACGATACTGTAACTGGAGATCGCTATTGTCAGGAGGTGATCCTTCCCCATGTGCGTCTGTTCCGAGGTGCCATAGAATCAGACTTCGTTTTTATGGATGACAATGCACGGCCACACAGGACTCATGCTGTTGAGGAGCTCCTGGAAAGTGAAGATATCACTCGAATGAATTGGCCGGCGTACTCCCCTGATTTAAATCCGAAAGAACATGTGTGGGATGCTTTGGAGAGACGCCTTGCGGCACGATTACATCCTCCTGGGAACACCCGACAACTTAATCAGATGCTGATTGAGGAATGGACACTCTTACCTCAAGAACTGTTGGACAATCTGGTGCTGAGTATGGGGAGACGGTGCGAAGCAACCATTGCAGTAAGGGGAGGGCATATCCCATACTAAGGAACATCTGCTTGCTGTTCTTCCTCTTGGACAGACAATCATGTGTAACGATACTATGATTTCAATAAAGCCTTTTTTTTTGTTTGATTCCATATATATATATTACTACGAAGTGGTAAAAGGTATCCCTCACATGCCAATTTTGGTGACAACAGTTAGCGACTTGGTGAGAAATTTGGCGATCTTGGCGACAAAAGTAATCTTTTAGAAGAATCCAGATGGTGTGAACATTATATCAATAGAGACCAATTTTTCCTTGACGCTTGGAGAAAGTTCTGGAACTTTCCCAAGATTACACCACTTTTTGTTAGTGACATCACTTCCTGTGGAGAGACTATAAAAAAGCAGCACTCAAAACCGGGGGAATTGGAGTATTAGATAGCAAGCAAGCTGCAGAACGAGCGATTAAATGCGCTGTGTTATTGCGTTTGATTGGCGTTATTCGTTAATATTGAAATTTCTGTTGCTTAGT
This sequence comes from Argiope aurantia, assembly GCA_026543865.1. NCBI lineage: Eukaryota > Metazoa > Arthropoda > Arachnida > Araneae > Araneidae > Argiope > Argiope aurantia. The sequence continues at coordinate 230,269 of JAPMOR010073896.1, read as the reverse complement.
GTTAGACTTCGTGAAAATAAAGAGCTTTTTTTTAATATCCTGCTTATTAGATTGTCTCCAAAAACACCCACAAGGAAAGTTTTGTAACATTTGGTGTCAGAAGTGGGGTTAGTTGGATTTTCCTATGTATGTCTGGGACCAGAGGAATGGATGAAAAATTCGTAGAGATACTTGCCATGATGGCAGAGATGAAGAAAGGACAAGAGGAGATGAAAGTAGGATTAGAAAAGAAATTGAAAGTTGGACAGGACGAAATGAGGAAAGGCCAAAAGGAATTGAAGATTCAGGTGCATGTCGAGAGTCAAGTCAAGGGAATTAAAGATCACGTTAATAGTTTCATAGAAGAGATAGAAGAAGTAGTCGTCCAGAGTGACGAGAGGAAGATTGAAGAAGTGAGGGGCGAGGCTCGAACCAATATTGAAGCAGTTGAGGAGAGGATCGGCAATATCGAGAAGAGACTTAGTGAAGTCGAGGACAGATCAAACAACTTCCTACCAAGTCCATAATTCTCGTATACCAGACCGACAGTCAAACCATTGACATTTGATGGACAGACATCATGGACTGTTTTTAAAACCCAATTTGATGTTGTGAGTTCTACAAACGGATGGACAGATGTTGTAAAAGCCAGACAATTTGTAGCGTCTCTCCGAGGATCAGCAGCGGAGATTCTTCAAGGAATTCCATCTGAAAAGCTGACGGACCTAATGCCATTTGAAAAAGCACTGAAATCTAGATGTGGGGACAGACATCTAACCCAGTTCTACAGAACAGAGCTGAAGACAAGACGACAGAAGGCAGGAGAAATCTTTCAAGTTTTGTCCGCGGATGTGGAGCGATTAATGAGCCTGGCTTATGCCTAATGCCCTCTAGATGTTTGGGAAAGCCTTGCAAAGCAGTATTTCGACGATGACATCAAAGACGAAGGCACAAAGCTTGCAACGAGGCTAATGAATGAAAAAAATCTAAAATCAGCTCTAACTTATAGCATGAAGTATGAGGCTGCAAAAAACTGTTTCCCGGAGTCTCAGATATGTCAGACCGATTGAGATTCAGAATGATAACGGCGGAAAAAGTGATGACCAATTTGAATCACTCTGCAATATGCTGAAAAAATTATTGAATTGCCTTGATGGCGAAAAGAATATCCCACGCCGAAACCCGAATGTGACTTGCTGGAGGTGCAACAAGAAGGGGCACTTACAGAGAAAGTGCTCGGTGGTAGTTTCCAAACCAGGGAAACTAACTCATGGTCATCTTGCGGGACGAAGGCTGCCTTTTCTGAATGAAGTCTTTGAAGAAGGACTGAGAGTTTTCGCTCTTAGTGGAAATAAAAATGGGCATTCCTTATTTGCTGCATCCAGTGTATGATATCTCACGGAAACGCAGATGCCCTCTCTCGAAGACCCTGAAGAGAAAGGTGCAAACATTGCACGAATGCGGACAAAAAGTTCGAATGGAAACGGATATTTCCGTGAAAGTTTTAATAATAACAACGGTGGATTCCTGGTTTTCAAGTTAGATACAAAAAGCACAGTTGGAAGATCCCGCTATTAAGCCAATTTTGGAGAAGAATCCAAATTCGGCGGATCGACCATCATGGCAAGAAAACGCTCCGGAAAACTCGGCAACGAAACGATACTGGGTTCTTTGGGACTCCTTACATCTGAAAGACGGTGTTTTATACCGCAAGTGGGAGAGTAATAATGGAATCATCTGCCAATGGCAATTAATTCTCCCAAAGAGTAGAATTCCAGAAGTTCTGCGAGAGACTCATGACAGCCAAGTGGAAGGTATTTTGGAGTCATGAAAACCTTGGATGAAACAAGGGAACGATTTTATTGGAATCGACTTCGCGCTGACATTGAAAAATGTTGCAGGGAATGCCATGCTTGCAGAGCCCGAAAAGGACCTAAAACAAGAAATATTTGTCGTTTATAGCGCTATAATGTGGGAGCACCATTTGAAAGAATTGCTTTGGATATCCTAGGACCTTTTCCTGTGATGACAAAAGGCAATAAGTTTGTTCTGGTATTAATGGATTATTTTAATAAGTGGCCCGAAGAAATTCCCATTCCAGATCAGGAGGCCTCGACTGTAGCTGGAGAATTAGTTCAAAACTGGATCTCATGTTATAGCGTGTCTATGAATTTGCATTCTGATCAAGAAACAAATTTTAATTACGCGCTCTTTACTGAATTTTGTAAACTTTTGGGGATTGAGCAGACTCGAATGGCAGCGTTGCATTCCGACTCCAATGGAAAGGTCAAAAGATTAAATTGAACAATTTTAAATAATTTGCCTTTATTTGTTTCAAAAAATCAGACTGATTGGGAAGTACATCTGCCATTCTTTCTCTTGGCCTATAGGAGCGCAGAACACGAGGCGACCAAGCTGAACCCAGGAAAAATTCTTTTTGGTCGAACGCTGCGATTGCCCTGTAATATTCTCTTTGGACGATCGAGTAAAACACCTTCCTCGCCGAATGATTATATGAAAAATTTGGAAGCGCGTTTGGAAAGCATACATGCTTTTGCCAGAGAGCGAATTAAACTGACCAGCGAACAAATGTAAACTCGATACGACTCCAGAGCGATCGACCACCAATTTAAGGAGGATGGTCTAGTCTGGATGTATAACCCGAAGCGACGGAGAGGTCTGAGTCCGAAGTTACAACAGTGCTGGGAAGGACCTTATAATATTGCCAAGAGGTTAAACGATGTCGTCTACAAAGTTCGGAGGTCGTCGAATGCCAAGTCAAAAGTCATCCACATTAATCGGCTGGCTCCGTACCGGGTCATTGATCATAATTCTATGTAATGAGACTGCCCATGTCCTGCAGTCTTTAAAAGGGGGAAGCAGTATTACGAAGTGGTAAAACGTATCCCTCACATGCCAATCTTGGCGACAAATGTTAGAGACTTCGCGAGAAATTTGGCGACCTTGGCGACAAAACTTGGCAAGTTTGGTGACAAAATGAATTTTTTAGAAGAATCCAGATGGTCTGAACTTTATATCAACTGAGACCAGTTTTTCCTTGAAGCTTGGAGAAAGTTCTGGAACTTTCCCAAGATTACACCACTTCCTGTCAGTGACATCACTTCCTGTGGAAAGACTATAAAAAAGCAAACACTCAAGACCGGGGGAATTGGAGTATTAGACTGCAAGTACGCTGCAGAACTAGCTATTAAATGCGCTATGTTATTACTTTTGATTGGCGTTATTTGTTGATGTTGATATTTCTGTTGCATAGCGCTAATTTTGAGTTTTCTTGTTAGACTTCGTGAAAATAAAGAACTTTATTTTTTTAAGATCCTGCTTAATATAATGTCCCCAATGACATCCACAAGGGAGATTTTGTAACAATATATATATAACAGACGTAACAGATTTTGTTATTGAATTCAAATTCAAATCAGTTTCATTGTTTGGTCAAATAGTTATTCTCTTGATTTTATTCCATTCCTTAAAATTAAAGAAAAAGGATTTTGTTTAATATCTATGTAGTTAGTATCAATGTACGCAATTATTAGAAAATAGATAAGACGAAAAGTTTTATTATTAATAACTCTATGAAGTTAAGAAACTTGATTGCTTTAAGATAGTTTATATGTGCAATGAATAGAATTAGTGTGAGGCTATTAAAATAACACGGCTCTAATGTCTATCACATTTGATGCTTAAGAAGTATCTGCTTAAGGGAATCACGAGGATAAAGTTATTATACATAAGAGAATTTATTGAAAGTAAACAAATCAATATTTATTCCTAGGTGAACCAACAAGTCACCAAAGACTAGTCACCACCACGTAATTATCTATAAGAAGAAAACTTTTCTTCTGCTGATATATTTTGTATGCAAAGCACTCTTTCATTAATATGGCATACAGTGCATACGAATGCAAGGAAAAGATGATAAAGTGTATTTGTTATTATTTATGCTATAAAGTAATAATTTAATATTTATCGAAAATATTCAAAACTTATTTTATTGCTGTAATTAAGCTGAGGTTGCATTTCTTTATAATGTAATAAGGTTCTTTTCATGCCCACAATGTTTTAAACTAATATAAAATTTGCACATCTAAACAAACTAAAATCACTTTTCATAATTTATGCTAGCTGATCCGGCAATCGTTGTTCTGCCATATTAATTGTTTCTAGTCAATATTTTGGTCGTTAATTAAAAAATAACGAATGTATTGGGATCTATGACAGAATCTATTGGAATGTATTGGATGGGATCTATGACAGAAAGAGGAATGTATAGCACTGTAGACGATGATCGCCGTTAAAAAGAAAAAAGCACCAACCATTCGTTTTCTCAATACGATGTATTTCATTAAAGTAACGAGCATATACATTATTTGATCTCTTAAAATTTAAACGTAAAGTGAAAAAGGTAATATATTTTTTATCCTAAAGTATAAAAATGAAATAAAGAAAATCAATTTTCATTTCGAAGAGCAATTGAGTGTACGATATTTTTTGTCAGTCCGTCTTTAGCCAACACAAACAAGCTTGATGGTTTGCTCACGAGAGAACATGCCTCATATAATTGCCCATGGCGTGTCCAAATCTAAGCCGCAAACAGACATCCTTAGGCTTTGCGACTTATTGATTGTCATTGCGAATGCCAATCTAATAGGAAATTGAACGCGTTTGAATTCATTTGGCACGTCTGTGAGAATCATTGGAATTCGTGGCAGAAAAACATTTTCATCTCGGAATTTGCCATTCAAAATGATGGCTTCGATAACGTTTTTCATCAATTTTTTAATGACCAATCGTGTGCCATTGCACAGCCGTGGTGGGTTCAAATTCTGAAGTAAAATAACCAGAGATCCAACTTTCAGTAGTAGATGGTGTGGTGACATGCCTGGCAAATCCAGTGAGTTCAAAAGCTCTGTTGGATAATTTACAGCTTCGTTAGAATTGCAAACTGTATCGATCGATTTGTATGATACCAAGTCGCCTGGCAACGACTGCTGTATCTTGAAGTTTAAATCGTCGACGTCCACATTTTTTTCTGCCAAAATGGTTCTTTCTGCCAGCCATTCATGATTTATGTATTAATATCGTGCGTACATCGAGAAATATGCGGTCAATGAGAGCATTTTGCAAAGCAACGATAGTGCAGAAATTAGTGTGCAATTTTATGCATCCAATATTTTCCTAGACATCAAGTTTTCCATCGCCGTTAGATAACAATGGGTCCGAGAATGTGTCAGCAGATGGATCTTGTAGCATTTGGACGTGCATGCTTATTTTTAGCTGGACTTTTTTCAACATTACGTCACAGCGGCGATGATTTCAAGCTAGCGGTGATCTCATCAGCGTACGTTGAACGTGTAATGACGGGATAGGGACACCCTAATCACCTAGCGTTATTAAATGTTCTTTACGACCTATTCTCCTACCTACCAAATACACATACACGAACCCAAACACCGTGACACAAAATTTTTATATATTAGATGATTTACATGCATTTTTTCCTAAACTATATACATTTCATCTATAATAATTACAAATTGAAAAAGTGATCAGAAACTAAATATGAAAAATGCATGAGTATTATAATTTGTATTACTGATGCAATAAGAGAGAAAATTAATTCACATAGTTTCCATGCTTTAATTGCAACACTATGCATATACATCTGTCTTCTTTGCCCAGTTTGGGTCGAAATCAAAATACTAATTTATAATATGACAAATTTGGAAGGAGGGTATTTCCTCTTCTGAAATAATTTGATATTGGAAATGTGAATATTATTACTAAATCAAAAAAAATTAAAATTTTGTTAACTAATATTTATTTTTATTTTTATAAATGAGTTTTCGAAGTTTCATTTATTAAGACACAAAAGCATTTAATGTATGTTTTTGTCAATGTGTATCTCAAACTGATTCCGTCGATATTAAATCGATGAAAAGTTGCTAATCTTTATTTGAGGAAAAATACCAAAAAGAAATGATGAAACTGACATATATTATAAAGAATTAGGAATAAAAATGAACAGAAATAAAAATTCCGAATATGTGCTATTGAAATAGTTTATCCCATATATTCTGTAAAATTCTTAATTATTTTGAACAAATTTGTCAAAAGTGAAGAGAATTATAAAAGAAATGAATAAATATAGTTTAAAATAAATATGAAAATTTTTTTAAATTTTTGTACTGACAGTTATTTTATAAATAAACATGAATTTTTCATTAACTTTATTACTTTCCGGGTTTTTTTAAATCTTTAATTGAATTTTAAAAGTCCATATGAATAGCCCTTTTAGTCTTTTCTTCTTATATCATTTGAATACCAGTTCTTAGCTTGAATACCATCATTTGAATACCAGTTCTTAGCTTGAATACCATCATTTGAATACCAGTTTTAACCTGCTCTTTCAAGTAGCAAAATTCTAGGTAGCATAATACGTTATCGAAGTCAGATGTTAGATTGTGCAGATGGTTCTATAATCGAGTTTTTCTTCGTTTCTCAAATGCCATTTATTTCCATATTTTTTTTATAAAAAAAGCTCTTCCAAAGATTTCAATGAAGATGTGTATTTAGTTGATGGTAATCTCTGTCATCATGATAAAGTCATCATATGGATTTACGACAGGAATATGAATTATTTATAAGAATGCTTCATCGCGGTGAATGAGGGGAACATTTTTAAACTCAGATCTGCCATAAAAGAATACGCGATAGTTATCTGCAGGGGACAGTCTCAGATTTCGATGTCCCCATACCACTTGTTATACAAACGACTTTACCCTCCTATTCTCAAGATGATTCTTCTGTATTTTTTTTTTTTAGCTAATGGCAAAATTTGGCAGAGGAAAAGAAAAAAAAGGAAGAGACGGAAAGAGAGATTTAAATACACATCCCTCTGAGCTCTATCATAATGACAGGCTTAGATTGCTTTGGCAGAACACGCTATTCTTAAAGTAGCTGGATTTTGTTTCTTTCTTTACCGGAAGTAAAATGCCACTGTTGACCAAAGACAGTCCTTCAAGACACTCATGTTAATCTCCCCTTTATTCCATGCCTTGCAATCTGCATGTTCTTTTACATACAAGGAAAGGTCGTCAAACCTTATTTCGTGTTGTTCTCTTGCTACCGAATTGATGATTAGGTAGGTAATCGCACTAAGTGGCAGATTGGGACCTCCGAGGTGGAAACAGATTTCAACTTCTTTATAACATTCATGTACGAAATGTCATTTTTATTTGTCTTGACGACTTTGTTCTTGATATATTTTTCTTAACGACTGTTTTCTTGATGAAAAGCAGCAAGTTCTTTTTTCAATATTTTTTTTCTCATTAAGCTTGTCTAGATAAATTTTTCTAAGTACATAATTTAAAAACATCAGTCAAAGAAAGTAGTCTTTATCCTACTTCTATTTGAATAAGCTATGATTCATAAGTGTTTAATGTCATTTATGAATCATAGTTTATTTTCCTAATCAGCTCCTTTCGAAAAGCTATTAGCTATGGTATGCTATTTTTTTACATTTAATAAATAGAGATACAATATTACTCTATCTTTTAGCACTTTTGATCAGATAAAAGAATAGTATACATTATTTCATCATTTTTTTTCTAGTATTTATACCCTTAATAAAACTCCAATGCAATTAATATCTGATATTAGTATGCTTTTATAATACTATTTACTCACCATCAAGGAGAAGGGTATTTAAAATATTGTTTAAAATATGTTTTTGATTTCACTATATTTCATACTACTATTACGAATGAACTAAGAGGCAAAATAACAATTTTCTCTCTACATAACAGCAGCGCGAATTTAAAATTTGTTTATGAAAGAAATTAGAAAATAAGAGAGATAATTTTTTTCTCTTAAATAAAGATATTTTATTATTATCATGTTCATCTTAGTTATTTCGCATTCATGGGGGAAGTATTATTTATTTTCACCATTATTCAATGACCATTGACTTAGGGTTGCCTTTTTCTGAAATCAGATATTTTAAGTTTTATGATATATATATATATATATATATATATATATAAAGAGAGAGAGAGATAAGATGTTTGTGTGTATGTTTGTAAATACATAAACTTTGAGCAATTTCATGGTCGAAGAGAGAAGACACCTTTGTAGTTTTAAATCTCGTTTTACACATTGTCGCTTCTTACTACAAGGTAAGTCTACATCACAACAAAAGAGCGAAAAAGGGGCAGAAATATTTATCCTCGGTCATTATATATATACCATAAGATTCCGCTAAGGATCTCTATACATGTGTCGATTTAGGATAGGGAAATCTAGGCATCTTCTAAAAGAATTTGTTTTAATTGACAAATTTTCATCCCCTCCCCCTTCCGGAGCGTGTGATCCGCTGATTTAAGTATCCCTACAGAGAGCTCTTGGCGCGTTAACTAAACCAAAAAAAGCGGAATGGGATAAGTAAACAAGAGTTGTAAGATAAGTAAACAAAGTAAACAAGAATGAAGTCAATATAGATTAAGTTCAGATAAAAATTAGGAAATCAACTAGGATTTAATTTAACTTAGAGATATCATTCAATATATATATCCAAAAATGTTTTAAATAAATAAATTATCATAGGAGGAACTTTAATATATTATGACTTTAGGCAATGTGAAAAGGCCAACAAAAAATATTGTTAACAACGAGTAAACTTTAGAGATCGTAATGTAAAAGCAGAACAAACTGTACTTGATAAGTAAGTGAAATGATAATTTTTTACCAATAAAATCTTTATCAGAAATATAATTTCAGAGAAGTTTTGAAACTCAGTGAGTCCAGATAGTGGGAGAATATCAGTGCCTCAAAACCTTAGGTATTTTTCCTTGCACGAAATGAAAATGTAATCGTCCCTTCTATAAAATCGGCAAAATCAAATCAATGAAAGGAGATGTTGGATTGGTTCTTTGCTTTTTCCTAATCATTTTAAATACATTGGCGAAATTGATTCAATTGTTGAATGGAGACTATAAAAGTTTCATTTGGAGGTGTTTCTTTAGAATGAAGAATGGGGGTTGCAAGCAACCATTAGTGACATATCTAAACGTAATGAACTTCAGTATGCAATAAAAACGTACAAAATTCGGAGACTGGTTAGGGATGGGGAATTGGTTCTTTCATTTTCTTTATTATTTTTAATATATAGATTTCTTTTAATTAATATTTACATTACAATTTAAATAAATCTTTGAAATGTTTTTTTAATCCTTAATTACATTCCATTTTCTAATTTAGACATACAAAATTATATTCTTCGATTAAAGAGCGCGAAAGACACATGAGATACTTAAACATGCTCTAATAATATTTGTCTTTAAAATTATTACTACTTTAACTTAAATATAGAAATGTATCAAAAATTCAATAATTACGAATATGACTCGTCATTTCAGCATATGAGGTTATGAGTAATTATATAGTTATCTTGTAAGTGAATTTATTGGATTGAAAATTGATGATATGTATGTTCTAGAAATATCTAAATGAGCATGCACCTCATATAAACTGATTAATAAGACGAATAGAGAAGGATGGAATTCTAATGGAAGAATAATTTTAAGTACTGAATTTTTCTAGTATCAGCAATTACTGTTAAATGTTTGAATTTGGTAAGATTTTAACTTAATGCAACTATAAATTTTTATTTTTCAAACTGGAGCGAAATCAGCATTGTTAATAACAAATTCTTCTTAAATATTTTATAAGAAGTTAAATGAATACTATTAATATCTAATAATTAGCAACGTACCCATTAATGCGAATATTACTACTGTAGTAAAAAAAACAAAATATTCAGTGTCTTTTTTTTTAATACTTAAGCTAAATATTTAAAAAAACATTTTACTGCACAATAAATATTTCTTTATTAGAAAATTTTGGAAACTAGATTGGGAAAGTAGAAATAATTTTCATACTTACATTAATATAATTATAAAATAATGTGCCTAAAACATTTTTGTAATTCTTAGATCGTTTTTGGCTAGATATACATGGCTGAAAATAATCCTTTTAAACATAAGATGAAGTGCTTGATTTTGATTCTTGATTTTTTTTTAATTTGCTTTGTAAGTGAAGAAGAAACCTTGAAAGATAATAAATCATTTCGAAAGCAGTTCGTATTAAGATACATTTGATACGCCGTGTAACTGTGGCCTGATTTCAGAGTTTCGTTTGCGAAACCAGTTTTGTTGCTTGTATCAGTTTCACACGATGTCTAACTTAGAGAAGCTTGAGATGCTATAATACTCACATACACAATGAAATGTTACTCCAAAAGTAGATTTGTCATTTTCATCTGGCAGACATCTTATGTCAAAAAGGAAGAGATGCATTTCCAGCATTAAATTACGTTCACGTTGAAAAGCGGCACGAATTTTAATTGTGTTTAATAAAGGAATCAGAAAAAAAGTGACATTTTTTTGTTTTTGTTTTTGAATAAAGAAATTGTATCCTTAATGTCTTCATCCTAATGTAAATAATTTTTATTTAACTCCAGTAATTATTTTGCTTTGAAACGGAAAAACATTGTCTATTTTCACCCTTTTTCACATATTTAAGACTGCCTTTTTCTGAAATTAGATCTTTAAATTATATGATTATATGTTTCCACCAATGATTCTGCCAAATTTGATCACTCCGATGGAAACGTTATTTGCAAATTTTAAAAATACAGATTATATTTCAAATTCTTATTGCTTAAAAATTTAGACTACATTCCTAAGATTCAAATAGATGGAATTTTCACTACCAAAAGGGCTTTGTAAAAGCTTTGCGATTTTAAATTATGAGTAGAGATTGAACTCGATTAGTAACGTATCTTCCAGCCGACTTTAATGCAATTTGACCACGGAAAGATGCTAATCCTACCTATTCTAAGATGATTATAGTGAAGGGTGGTATATCAAATCTGATTAACGTGGATTATGGGAACTTTAAAACAGAAATATTTAATTCATTTTCTGTTTACTATTTTTGAAGTATACTTTTAGAAATAAAAATGAAATCGCAATAATGTGAAAGGCATATCATCAGGAATATTATCAGTAGTTTAACGGTATTTATAATTCTTTTCGAATTAAACGATATATTTTAGCGTCATTTTTTAAAGTATTGAATTTAATTTTTTTTAAATCGGTAAAAGCAAGGATCATATACCCTTTTCTTAAAGTAAAATGAAAATCACAGATTAAAATTCAAGCCGCTGGCTCTTTTTTTCATGCTAATGAATAGAAACATTTTTTCGAATTGAAATAGTCCAATGGGATATCCCAGAGCCATTTGAGCTTTCATTAACTCCAGACATACACCACCTGAGCACTCACATGCGAATGGGGGGTTTTCCACTCACCCCCTCCAATCGTTCTGTACCTGCCGACAGAGGTCCGGTCGACCAATGAGCTTTCTGCTGTGGCTGTGGGACTGCTGTATCGTCCGTCGTCTGCATCCAAAGGGTGGTCGAGACGAGTCGCGCGTGCACCTTTGAGGTTACCTGAGGTTGTCCTTTCCTTATCAGCCCTCTCAACCTCTTGGTCTTTCATCATCGGGTCGGATATCCTACGAAGCGGCCGCCGAGCGACGGCGAATCGGGAGGATGCGGCAACGTCGGCGATGACCATGCATCGCCGATCGCTGACCACCGGTCTTCTGTCGCATTTGTACAGCGTGCTCTTGCTGTTCCTGATTCTCAACGCCACCGATCACCTCAGGTGAGTGAATGCTTCAACTCTCTTTTTCTTTTCCTGTTGAGGCTGGATGAATTGAAATGATGCTTGCGCTGTCAAGATGATAAGATAAGACGAAAGAGAGAAAGAGCACTCTTTCTACGGGAAGAGTGATGTTTCAGTATTCGCAAATAATCTGGAATATAACCAGGTCTCTCTTTTTTTTTTTTTCATTTAAGAACAGTATTATCTACGATTTCATTATTAGTAGTGCGATTTTAATATTCTCTCATTAGATTGATATTGGAATCGGAATGTTTTTCTCATTCAGATTGCTTTTTTTTTTTAAATTTGTGTATTTAAATATCTGCCTTAATTTTTACTTTTTTATAAGAATTTTTAAGCTTCTTTTTTTTTTCAGTATCTTTAACTGCTGATACATTTTACTTAAAATACTATGCACATTGTTTTTTGTTTGTTTGTTTTTTCATTTTTCATGCATTTTTGATTTTTAATTTCTAAGATTGCATTTTGACATCTACGATTGGCTTCACTTGACGCTGTCTGTTATTGGTTTATCGAAATTAGAGATTTTCGCTTTATTTCATTTTAAGATATTCGGGTAATTAAGAAAAAGAATCAATAAATTACTTGGATAAAATTTATTTATCAATAAATAATTTTTTTTTAAGATGAGTGTAGTGATTTTTTTATTCGCTGCCCTTAAAAAATATTTAAATTCTTAGAAATAATTTTTTAAAGCTC
>JAPMOR010073896.1:164507-207823 GCA_026543865.1 Argiope aurantia | reverse complement strand
AAAAAATATTCGATAACAATCTTTCGGGCTATTAATTTTCTGAAAAATTCTTCAAACTATTTATAGTCACGTCATTCAAGAAACTTCAGCAGATTGATCTAAACGATAAATTTAAACCTTGCAATACCAAATGCCTTATAGACAAAGGCAATCTGTAGTATAGGTAGTTAGGTTAGCAAATGAAAGGAATATAATTAGTGAATTAACAGATGAAAGAATTCATTTGTCTTGAAAAATTCGGGTTTGAACATTAAAAATTGCTTCGAACAGCAAATACTCTAAGGTAAAATATATATCGATTTATTCATAAAAAAGTAGGTTTCGACTAACTGTGGTAGTATGTGAGAGCCTTCGACAATAAATAAAAAATATAATCGCCAGATATATATTAAACATGTCATAACTCAGCCTCCGGAAAATATTGATTTATTACAGTATCATGAATTAAATCACAATTTTGTTTGTTTTCGATTTCAAGTCTTTTGTCTTTGATCAAATTCATCAAAAGCCACAAAAAAGGTGTCACATTTAATTAATTAATATTTACTCTTTTTCTTTGACCTTTGTAAGCAAAATTTCCTCACTGTAGTAAGTCTCGAGTAAAAGAACAACCCTTATTTTGATACTATGATATGATAAACTGTGGCATTTGTCTACAATGAAAGCAGCAGGCATTAAGCTTGGCTAGCAGGTTACCGAGTCTAACGCGGCCTTTCTCACGTCCATGTAATTTATTAAACTCCATTAATCAATTGCTCTCCTTCAATAAGTGAATACACTAATAAATTTTCAACTTTCATATTCTGCATTCATTACATGAAAGACATGCATAAATTTGTTTACATAAGAAGCGTAATTATTCCAGTTAGATATATGCATGCTCTTCTTCAACAAAGAATACGTTAAGTAGATACTTCTATCACTGAACATGTTTAGTCATACGAAACCGCTCCTTAACGATGTTTCATCTTCTTCTGAAAGAAATTTATGTCACTGGAAGCTATGTCATCATACTAAGCCCACATTTTAAACTATAGACCTACTTGTATTTTATTAAAGTGGTTGCACATTTATGAGTTTTATTAAATTTATGTCTATCATGGGAAGTCCTTTTGGGTTCATTAGCTTTTACTTTTGTTCAATAATGATTTATTTGTCATTACAAACTAATTATGGCCTTGCACGAAGTCATCGTATTATGAGTAATTATTTTGATCACCATTCATTTATAATCAAGTCATATCTGGAGGAAAAAACGATTGTTTATTCCTTTAAGTAACGATCCATTTTTTTTTCACTTTGCCATGAAGACTGAGTTTTAGCCTTAATTATTTATAGGGGTTTTTTTTTTGTTAAATAATATCCTCACAATCTGTCTTTTATAAAAAGGAAATAATCGAAAACAAATAATTCATTTCGTTTTCCTACTAGCATTTTTTATTTGTTTGTTTAAGAAATGTTGTTTACAGTTAGTTAATTTTTTAAGTAAATTGGAAATATAAATAAAATTTCATATTTATAAATATTTAAAATTTTTGCATCACTATATTTAACAGTGATCATTGAAAATTTGTAATACTGTTTATTTACATGGATTCTTTTAGAAACGTATGTTATTTTCATTCACTTTTATTTGGTATCATACTGCTATGCTCTATTGTAAGAATTCAAGATCAAATAAAGTTAAATTAAGTAAAAGCTAATAAATATTAATTGTAATTAAGATACATATACTGAAGCAAATATTCTAAATTAAATTTATAAAACCACTTGTGAAAGTAAAAAATATTCGTCTTGTGTGACGAAAGATAATAATTAAAAGTATGAAATAAATTAAAAGTATGATAAGATAATAATTAAAAGTATAAATGTTTTTAAATTTCATTTTGTTATATATGCATCGCATCTTAAAACATCGCGGACATTATTTTGGGGCCATACTTATAATTCTGAACTATGGTTGAATGAAGAAGACGAGACCTAAGCGAACATTTTCCTCTTGAAATTTTTGCTCCGGAACGATAGGTATTTGACACCGAATATAATGTGCACCATTTTTACTTAAACATCAGTCTTTCGGTGAAATTTGGTTTCGGATTTGAAATCCTGCAATCCTAAAGTCAAGACTTCATAATTTATTTATCATGAGTTCTCAAACATCATTTATGAGAAAATCGTATCAATCGCTTTGAAAAGATCTAATTCATATGTCTTTTTTATGACAAGGACTTTCAATAACAATTAGAATAATTAAATTATTAATATTTTCTTTAAAACTTTACATCAATATTTCCTAAAGTAGTGCAATTACAGAAAAGCTTTAGATTTTCAATAGACGATGGCCTTTATAATCTCCACAAACCTGAAAAATATAAAGGTAGAGATTTTAAAAAATTAAAAATTATTAAATAGGTTTTCCATACTAGGTTTGGCTAATTTGCCGAAATGAAAAGTTATATCATTAAAGAAATAAAGTGGCAGATATCATGCGGATTATATCCAACAATAAAAATGATATCTTAAAATAATCACGCAAAGTAATTCTTGAGCTCGAAAATAAAAAATCAAGATGGGGGATACTTGTATTCCTGATTAATCACCATTATACAATGTAGAATTCCTAATACGTGGGACATGTAGTTGACAAAATATAATCTGAACTAAGTTCAATTCTAGATGCTAAAACATTTGATCAATTTTTACTGTCATTTGGCCACAATCGATTGTATTATAAATTGTTTCATCTAAAAATTATAGTAATTTTGCTTGTAGCAGATATTTCAAATTGGATAAATAATAAGTATGAATTTGCTAAGGAATGTACATATAATCTTTATCTATATGAGAATATTTTTTATTAAAATAGATTACGATGTCCATTCGAAGAATTTAATTAATAACATAATAGATTCATTTCAACACAGGAAGTTCACTTATTTTTATCAACTATGACCCTAAATATCTCCTAAATTTAATCTGAGTTGTTATGTAGTGGCCATTAAATTCGAAATGTTTAATACTGCATTTCTTCCTGTAGATGCTTTTATATTTTGTATTATTGAAGGCTACCGACATAAAAAACATATTTAGTTATTCTGCGACACTTTTTATTTTAAAGCAGATAATTTATTAATATATTTAAAATTCAATTGGTTTGCAAAATAGCATTTCAAGAAATCAGAACTTCAAATCTGATACTCATGCTATGAGAGAAATGAAGATGTAAATCTTCGTATCTAGAATGTGAAAATAACAATTTCAGTAAAATTGTTAATTTCGACATTTTTAAAACATATTTTATTATCCTACGAAATATCTTATAATTAATTATAAAATGATTGCGCCTGTTTAGTAATTAATTATAAAATGAAGCCAGACATTGGCAAAACGAAATGAAAATAAAATATCTCAGTTTGCAACATAGATCTACATACTTATTAATGATGTATTAATTTAAAAGTTATAATATTAGAATCTTATTGGGAAGTAATTATTTACTAAAAGCTCAAAAAGGGAAATAAAAAAAACCCTTAAGAAAGATAGCAAAAATATTTTCCAGAATAACGAATATGTCTAGTAAAACGGATAAAACTGTTTTGAAATAATAAGCACGAAAAAACTGTGGATGAATTTAGTTCATAGATAACGTTTGACTTGGGAATAATTATTTTAATAATTTGCGTAGCTCAAGATAACATTCTTTCTGAAGTGTTTCATTAACTATTATCCTTATCAACTCTTCTTTTCACTGCCATCTTTACGTAATAGTAAGAAAGAAAATATACTTGACAAATATGAAGGACTGAAAAACACAAAGATAAATTTTTGCATAATCATATTTTATCTATCTTTTTTACCCTCGCATTTGAAGAAACCCGTATAATGCATGATTAGGGCAGTAAAAAAAACAATATGAACTTATTTCCATATCCGGTGTGGCCAAAGCTACATTAATGCAACTGAATTAGAGGGAGATAATAATGTAATTAGACTATACATTTTCATATTTAGTAGCTATTTTTTTTACTTCATATATTTTATTCATTTTTAAATACTCTCCGAGAGCATTAATAACTATGAATTTTATTACAGTATCTCAACTTTGAAGCATAGTTGAAACACTTTTTCGAAACTTGATTATTTTTGGTTGCTGTATATTAAAGGTCTGGGGAAAGTCAATGGCGAATCATTAATTTCTCTCTAATTCATTTAAGATTAAAAGAAGACACAAAACCAAATTTTATTCTGGAAAAGTTGAAAGGTTGATAAAATGTTGCTTTTTTAGTTTCAAAAGGATATAATTACACTAACTTGTGTTTTGGAAAGTAAGATCCAGAGAGATTACAATTCAATTAATACATTTGTAGAAGTAAAAATCTCTCATTTTTCATCATTTATTCTTTTTTTGGAAGGGGGAGCTGGCAACATTTAAGTAAAATGCAGTTTTAAGAAAGTCTTGCCAGAATTAAATGATTTATTGAATGACTATTTTGCCCAAATTTTGCCTGTCTGCATATTTCAACCCATTGTCAATTTTCATTTAATTAAAACAAAAGAATGATAGTGTGTGTAATCCTCAAATTCAAATAGACCAAAATAGATTTTTTTCCTTTTAGACCGTGTTTATTAATTTTTAACTTTTATTACACATCAGGCCAAAAAATTATGTTCCATTCAACGTCAATTCATGCCGTCACATCGCCAATTGTAATTTTCTGCTTAATATGGTAAGGAAAAATACAGTCATGCTAAAATGATATTCACAACTCAATTACAAAATTGAAACTCAAATTATAGTCCCATAAACCAAAAGTACAGAATTCATCAGTCTTTTTTTAAATTTTTAATACATAATAAATTCGAAATTATCTAGAAATTAATCTTTTAGTTCATTTCATTATTTGTGCAAAATAATTTTGAAACTTGAAATCTTTTATAGTAAAATTTAATATATTAATGAAAATGAGAGTTGAAAAAATATAAATCTTACTATTTTAAATATCATATAAAGAGAAAAGCCTTTAGAGTTTATAAGCTGTTTACATTATGATTTTATTTATGCTGTGAAATCCCTTGAGTATTGTTATTATGTTAATAACATACTAATAATGGGTACTTTCTGCTTTAAATTGACAAAATACGATTTTAAATGATTGAATAAATTTTATATGACAATTATCTGAAAAGGAACAATTTGGGCTTTAAAATTTGAATTTATATTATTTGTCTTCCAACGTTGAAACTGATCTATGATAGGATTTGTATATAATAAGAATTTATTATTTTAATAATGGACAGGAAGCAGTCAACCTTTTGAGCAATGTAATAATATGATAAATAATATCATCATTAAGAGTGCAAAAAAAAATTTTTTTTAAACAATAGTTCGGTAGTGAGTTGCCAAAGAGAATTCTTTTGAAAAATTAAATTGAATTATAGTATATTACAAAGGAATCATAAGCCCTCAAACAAAGTAAAAATGAAATAGCAAATTATAATAAAAAACAGGAAAAACTGCAGGGAATTTTAAGTTCCTTAATTCTTTTTTTTTTCTATCTAAAAATGAAGATCTCTAAACATTGAAAGAATAAAATATCATAGCCAAAAATTCTAAAAACGAAACAACACCAATTGCGATTGTGAACTCAATCCTTTTCTACTCGTTCCCTTTTTTTTTCATTACAAATCTGTCTAATTTCGTTTTAAAAGGCAGTTGTTCTCTTTACATGAAATCCCCGAATTTCAGCTAAATGAGCATGCGCGAGAATGCTGAAATTATACGAGAGAATAGAATAAATTTCTCAGGTAGGAATAGCAATATTCAGTCTGTGGTAGCATCGCGTTGGTGGCTAGTCATTCTCACGTGAGTTTATTGAATGATTTGTTTATTATTTGAGAAATTGTGAGCTTATGAAGAGTACCTTAAAGACTTTTTTAAAACAATGGGTTACTCAAAATACATATTGGACGGATTAAAATGTAAATCCTGACTTTGCTGAATGGGTTAGAGAAATCCAGCAAAATCCCTTTGCTGCGTATTGCTCACTTTGTAAGAAAATAAGAAAGTTAAGTTATATGGAAAAACAGGCATTTACTAGTCATCCCAAAAGAGAAAAATACACATGCCATTTCAAAGATAAGTCATCATTGATATTAGACTTAGTATCTAAAAGGAATACAGGAGTAGATGACACGTCAAGTTCGACAACGTATTAAATTTGATGTTCGAAAATAAACCAATTTCGAACTTTTTAGTTCAGGAATAATCATTTAACGCTGAACTTTTATGAGCATTAAACTTGTAACTCCACATTCGTCGTTTAATGCCTTCAATGATATTCAAGTATCTGTAGCCACTATTCCAATATCAGTGGAAATAGTGAAGCTAAAAAAAGACAAATGAAATTGTTTCAAAAGAAAAAAAATGAAACTGACGACTGAGAAAATCTGCAGAAGTTGCAGGAATTGATGATATGAGCTGGCAAAAATAAATAACAAAAAATACCAATTTTGCTTTGTAAAGATTTTTGTTGATGAAGGTTTGAAGTATGAAGGTTAGTACTGATCACCTTGGTGAATATAATAAGATTGGAGAGCTGGGGATAACTACCATTTACCGATGATGGGACGTTCCTCCTACAAAAACGATACCACAGTGGCCTATAAAGGCCTTTAAGACTCAACCACTATTATCCAGGTGCTGCTGAACAGATAGTTTATTCAACTTTTCTTCCTATGTCTAAGAACGAAGCGGGATAGACAGTTTGTGATTATGGTTATAAAAAGGATATCTCCAAATGGGATATCAGAAGGTATAGATATAAAATCATTTAATTAAAGCTAAAAAATTTACAGTAATGTATTTTGCTTCAAAATCTGTATACTACACACTTCGGCTGTAAAATATTATCACATTTTATTCAACAATATTTGCAAAATTGAAATTAAATACTTTATTTAAATCATAAACATAGACATTGAACTTTTGCATAGTAATTTTAAGTTTCGAAAAAATCCTAGACACATTTTTTTTTTCATTTTTAGAAAATAAAGCAAATTTATCAATTTGCACTTATATAATTTTCAAGCTGCATTTTTCTCAAGAAATATTTATAAAAAATAAACCTTTGGGATCATAATTAGTTTTGTGTAATTCAATTGAAGATACTCTTGCACAAGCGTTTTCTCGTAGTATTGTAATTTCATTAACACAAGCCCATTCACTCATACGAGTAATCTTTGCTAAATCTCATTAGTTAAATATACTTTTTGCAACCATCAAATAATTACATAAGAAAAATTATATGCCTTTCAAATTTCAGTAAAGGTCCGATGAGTTTCAATGTAACAGACAGTGATGAAATGTAAAAATGTTGTTAAGATTATAAATAGATTCATTTAAAGTAAAATTTAAATCAAATTGTTTAATTATGCTAATAAGACAAAAATGTTTAT
Source organism: Argiope aurantia (assembly GCA_026543865.1). Taxonomy (NCBI): domain Eukaryota; kingdom Metazoa; phylum Arthropoda; class Arachnida; order Araneae; family Araneidae; genus Argiope; species Argiope aurantia. The sequence continues at coordinate 200,368 of JAPMOR010073896.1, read as the reverse complement.
TTAATTATACAATAAAAAATACAGGATAATTATGAAAAGACTCTGACGATGTATAATCCCAGCTAATATATTACTCGGGAAAACGAATAATTTTTTAAAGAGGGGAAAATTCTTTTATTAAAAAAATTGTTATTGCCATTTTAAAATTTTGAAATTTTTTTAAATATCAATATTAACCAAAAATGCGAAACCGGACTATTACTTTTCATATTGTTTTTAAACGCATGCAGTATAATGCATTCAAATCTTTATTCTGTTCCGTATACTCGTTGGAAATGATGTATCAAATAAGTTATCACCCGGTATCTTAAAACTGCGAAAGTCTAACTTGAAATAACACCGTTTCAATTTAAATATCAGGTCAGTCACATAATTTTTTTTCTAAATGTAAGACACGTTCACATTAACATGATTATCTCTAAATCGCATGATGAGAAAATAGAAAAAAAAATATGTGTTAAAAGAAGCTGGTATAATAAAGAACTGCATTAAGATAGACAACTAGATGAACAAAAAGACGCACCGATTGATATTTTTTCATCGAACCATCTGATATAAAATTCACTATGAAATTTCAGAATAGAAATTTTAAACCTTTTATTTTTTAAAAACCGAAAATAATTTTAAAGTTTGCAGATTATACATTTTGCATAATTTGCAGCAAAAATATTGTAATTACGAGATATACTTAAAATCGTAAAAGTAGCAGAATGTTTCACATTTTTACTCGCAGTAGATCGTTATTCGTAGCTCAGATTTAATGAAAAAAGTAGGTATTTTATTCCTCGTGTGAATCTCTCTAATGAGTTCTGCATTTATTCAGGGGAGATATAATTCTCAGCAGGATGGTATAATTTAAAACCAAAAAAAATACTTAATTTGTTTCTGACTTAGCTTAGACTCGAATGTAAATTTTCTATAATACATCAGTACAGATTCAAATTTTAATTTGTATTCATATCCCGTGGGAAAGGTGTGATAAATTTAACGTAATGTTAAAAATATTTTTGCAATTTATAACAATCAAGATTAGCTCGGACAAAATTATTCTGCTTTAAGCTCTAGTCTATTAAATTATTTAAGACAAATTATCATAGAAATTTAAATAAATTAAAAATCAACAATTAACTGCAGACATAACGTGACGCATTTAAAGTTTTATTAAATTAATAAAAAAATTTAATAAAATTGAAAGACTCATTAAATTTTATAAGTTACTGTCTGCTGCTTCAAAATAGATCAGATGTACACTATTAACTAATTGGAAACTCTCTACCGTTTTATAAATTTCTCATGCATATTTGAAATAGTTCCTGTCGTCTCCAATCCATCCGATTACAAATTATTTGTAATGTAACAATTAATATTATAAAAAATGACACTTTAAAACCATTTAATAATGCTTTGCAAAAACAGCTGCATTAAAAATATGCAATTTGGAATTGACTCTAAACTGCATTTTGTGTGTTAATGTAAATTTCGTGGTTATAAGCAAATTGAATGTATTCATTTTCTTTGATGAATTCAAAACATATTTTGGTAAGCATTGAAAAAAATAATTTTTTTCTGTGTATCGAAAGAAAAATTTAATCTTTATTTCTCATAATAATAGTAAACTATATAAATTTATTCAAAATTTTCTAAACCTTACTATATAAATGTAAGAAGAAAATAGGTTAAAAAAATATTTTTCCAAACCTTAGAGTTTTTTTTTAAACTGATTCATAAACTAATAATATAAAATTTATATTTTTCATTATTTGTATGCCATCGAAAAGGTTTGTTCCAAAGCTGTTCTCTTGCTGCTTCAAAACGTGACGTTAATATAATAAACAAAATGTAATAATCAAATATAATTCGATACCAAAATGAGAATTTTTTTTATAAATAATTGCACCCATGAGTATTATTAGTGGTAAGAAATAAAATTATGTTGCTTAGTAATCTCAATAATCCCTAAAGATTGCTTGAATATTTGAATGACTTAGCTACTGTATGAAATGAAATAAAGACAAATCTAAGATCAAAATTATGGGATGGTAGCAGTCACGTCGATCTCGAGAAAGTTTATATAATTCGTGAATAACATCACATTTTTTTATGCGTGTGTTTCAAAAATTATGGTTTCCCATTTTGCTTTTCTGTGACAGTCAGTTCAGTATTTTTTTATGCTTAAGTGAGCATTATCACACCACCAGCTATATACAAGTCATTTACATACATAATCAACCAAATCTTTTCTAAATTCACAAACCATTTGTAGAAACCATATTTTATTTCTGGAAAAAAAAAAGGAAACGTATAATAATGTGTTATAACATTTCTGACGACACTTTTTTTGCAGCGACTTATCTTGCTGATCGCTCGCAGTCTTTCTTACAAGACTAAGGAGGAATTTAAATGAATAAATGGCCCGACTGGTCGCTGAATTCTGTCAATAAACTGATAACAGATAGCTTCTGAAACGTTATTAATATAAAAAAAGGAAATAGAAATAACCGAACGACGTTCCTGGTCAGAATCGTAATGAATAATAAAATAATAATTAACTCCACGAAACAAAGTCTTTTGAGATGTAGCTGTTTTTACTTTCCTGTTTTGAAACTGTATATATAATTAAAAAATGCTTTGCTTGCTTAATTCTTTACCGAGATGAATTTATTAAAAAAATAAATAAATGAAAATTATCGATGTATTTTGCACTTCGTTGAACTGACATTTTTAATTTGTCTGTCTTTACAATGTAGCAGGATAAATGTAGCTGAAAATTATTAATTTGTAAAACTTTTCAATTGAGAGAACATTTCTTATTATTGTATTTATCTTCCATGTTAAAATTATAAGATTTTTCTCAGATATTTCAAACAAATCTTTAATGCTAGAAAATAATTTAAGTTGAGACAGTAAGCGATTAATTTTCATTGCAAAAATGTTTATAATAATAATTAATCAAAACTCCCTAACAAAGCAAATAAAAAAAGATTTCTTGTTTTAAATGTAAGAATTTTTTTCAAAACAAATTCATGAATTTAAAATAGCATGATTCGAAATATATAAAATGTGTATAACGGATTGTATTCCTTATAATTACTTTTGACTTAATTTTTTTAACCATCCATCTTTGTTTTATCTTAAATTTAAGTGTGAAGCAACAGTGCTTTTGAACAAAAAGAATATAATGAGATCTATTCTAATATTTTAATTAATAAGTAATATACAATGGATCATTATCATATGCAAAGTCGCACACCATTTTATTTTAAATGGTGGAATACTATATTCTTTAATATAAAATAATAAATTTTTCCTATTTTTGTAACACACATCATTCTGATTCCACATCTACAATATTTCCATTTTGTATATCGTTCTTTTCTTATTACCATTAACAAACGAACTAATAGATTCCTCATATTTTCATCAGTTCCACGTTTAATGACAATTTCATAAGTATTGCTTATATGATTGTAAAATTATCAGAGTTGGTTTGGGTTATTTTTCCGAAACATTGGAATTCTTCTAAACGCAATATCTCTATAAGAATTTATTTAATATCTTTATAAGAATGTAATTTATGACATTTGATTAAAGGTTCAACATTTAGAATTTTATAAGGATATTTAACAACTTTACTTGGCTTCATGTATTTTTTCTGGTAAAGAATTATCGAATTGATTATCTAAGAATTGAGAAAACAAATTTGTTTCGCATCTACCTTGGTAGTTTAGTGCAGTTCCATGATTATGATTTTAAATAGATTATATATAATTTGAAACATATAACAACGTGGAAAACAGGGTTATATCACATAATCGTAGTAAACATTGTAAGTGGGAGAAAATGTAAGACTTTTTTTTTTTTTGAAATTTCTGCCCTATTAATATTAAAATTCTTTTAACCCAGAAAGCACTATAAAAAATTATATTTTCATTATAATTTGTATCTTTGGAGATGTTTAGTGAGCAGGTGAGAATGGGAGGATGTGAAATCCTCTTCTATTATTGTTATAAAATCATTCTTTCAAAGTTCTCATTCATGCATCCAGAAACCTCTCAGCAAAACAACTTACAGAAATAGAAATTTCATGCACAATAAATGAGGTCTTGTAGCTTAAGTTCCTGAAATACATAAATAAAATAAGTTTGGTAAACTAAAGTGAATTCTTTAAGCAATAGTTATTTTTAAGCTATTAAATCAATCTATAGTAAATTATCTGCATAGAGGATTATCTGTGTAGAGGATCTTGAATTTAAATAATTTGTTGGAAATATGTTGCAATTTTCTTCTCTTTCCTAATTTCTTTTGTTACTTTGGGAAGAATAAATATAAAAAATCTCATAAAATACATGGAGCTTCTAATTTTTTTTAATTATTTTTAATCATATTAGAATTTCGTATTAAATTTTTCTTGTGAATCATAAAATGTACTAAAAAGATCCAAAAACAGATTTGATAAAAAAAAAATAGTGGAAATTAAGAATATTTTTTACTTTCTATAGGTCTAATTCAAATTATTTATAACAAAATTAATTTACAAACTAAGTTCAGATATTTCCGCAATAGGTTTTTAAGTAGATTAAGGTCAATGAAATCAAAAGTTCTAATTAATAGTAAAACTTGGTTAGTGATAGTTTTATTATTTTGAAAACGAATTACGAATAGCTTTAAATCTGTATGTAATAGCTTAAATAAGAAAAATTAAAGAGGTGGAAAAATGAAAATGAATATTTTGGAATATTTCAAGAAAAAGAATTTTGAATAGCAAAATTATTATTATTTTTACATTATATCGTTATCTTATTTTAAAAACCTTCATTATTTGACCGCTCCAAAGCTATTAAATATGCGTTTAAGGTGATTAAAATTCGATTTTCTTTTATTTAAACGACATAATTTGTGATTAAAACAAATGTGTTGCTTGCTAATTAATCACTTGTATATTTTTAATAAACTTACAAAAATGGCCTTTGTAATATCATACATAATTTTCAAAAATTAATTGAAAATTTGTTTTGTTAAAACATTATAAGATTCATTTCATTTTACCTTGAATGAAAGAAAAGAAAGAATAATCCAGTTTTGAATATGTCTTATATCAGATCATAATTCAAAGAATTTTTCACTGCGTATTTTTCGTTTACTATTAATAGCATTCTTAGATGCAAGGATATCGCATTTATTGGCATTGCAGAAATATTGCATTATATTTTAGATCTTTTCTTAAAATATTTTTTTTTATTTTTATACACAGAATTGTTTTTGCCTGCAATTAAAATTATTATTTTCCACTATTTGAAAAATATAGAAACATATTTATTGCAGCAAAACAATGCATTTAAATGTAATAATTATATTGTTCTAGCTATAAATTGATATATTTATATTACCAGTATAGCTAAATAATTTTTTTTTCAAACTTAAAATAAAAAAACCTTGTATAAATAAAAAAGAAAAGTGACGTTTGTAAACAAAAATAATAACTTAAGCGTAATTTCCTTTCTACTGCTTTCTTATCATAATACTCCATTAAATACAGACATTTAAACAAAATCACTTTAAAGAGTGTTCTGATTTAACAAGCCTCCATTACAGAAATTTTAATATTTTCAATACATTTAATTGCAAAAAAAATTGTTATGGAATTAATCCCAGTTTTAATATAAAAGCAAAATTGATTTTTTGAACATAGTTTTCTGCCGAAAAAATAAGATTTGTTGTAAACGCATTTGAACGGAAATAAATTATTACAGATGATTATTTATTTGAGTAAATGTTTTTTTACCTATATATAAGGCTTATTGGGAGGCAATAAGTCATCAAACACATTCTGAAGTCTCTTTTTAGACTAAATTTGTATAGATCATTATGGAATATTTTTATCATTCATTACCAATTTTTTTAACATTCAATCTCATTCTTCAAAATACCTGAATTAATACCTTTACTTTTTTCCTTTTAAGTTAAGAAATAAGTTAATATGCAGCTATACGCAGACTCTCTTCAAAAATGCAAATGCCACCTGGAAATTCTAGCATTTTATTATAAAAATATCAAATTAATAAAAGAAAATTTCAGCCTAAATTTTACTTCAGAAAATTTTAAATACATTAATATAAAGAAAATATCTACTAAAATAGTCTGAACAACAATGTTCATTGCAATTGATTAAAAAGGACAAGAATAGGGTTTCAAACTTTAAAAAAATAAAGACGAAAAAATTGGGACTTTTCAAACCAAATAATATTTTTTGACATAAGACTAGTTTAAATTATTTTTTAATCATTATAGGGGTTACCACGGTTTCGAGAGAGACGGCATTTCTCTGCATGAGTTTCGAAAAAAAAACTTGTGATGTTTTACTTTAAGTAATCTTTAAATGGTTTGTTAATATGAATATTATTTTCCGTTTGCTTCACTTGAGTCGTTAATGCTGAGTGATTTTAAATTTGAGAGTATGATCAATGTCTTTTTTTTTTCTTAATATGTGAATTTGCTTGCAGAACTTTAGGCAATAATTTTAAAAAAATGATTATTTTTTCTCTTTGTAAATATAAACATTAATTTAGTATAATATTACTTCAAGTAATGATGAGTTGTTGCTTACTTTCCTTTGCTTTTTCCCAATGATTAAAGCTATGAGTGTATTTTTACTCCATTGTAATTCGTTAGTGCTATTCGTGCGTTTCTTCTTATACTTACTGTTCATACACAAGGAAACCTCAGGGAATTTCTTTTTACCAGATTTCAGTAGCAATTCTGATTATTTATAAACTTAGAATGCCTAATATTATTTTGCAGCAAAGGAAATGAAGTATGTTGATTAGAAATTACGATAGCATGGTTGAATAAATGAAAAGATATAAAAAGTTGCTTAATGGCAGGATTCATAGCAAATCCTATATAGTATTTTTAAAAACGATGAACTATCCGTTTAAAACCAAAAAAATAATACTTACTGAAAGCGCAGAGATAACTAATTTAGCCGAATTTCAAAATTATTGGAGAAAATCTGATAAACATACACTTAAATCAATTAATCGAAAATTATTTCAATTATAAACTATCATTAATGTAAACAGTTGTTATTGTTTAATAAGCTAATAAAATTCGTGTGTGGTTCCTCGGCTAAGTTTTGCTTTTTAATCGAAAAAACCTCTTAACAACTCTCGGAAATGCAAGTCAGTAAAAGCTAAAACAGATAGACCCAAATAACTTAACAACCATTTTAGACGCTTGACACGTTACGGATGATTACCGAAAACGTAGAAACGACTTATAAAACAACAGCACTGCGTGATCGTTATATCTCAAATGTCAGATGCTATCGATGAAATATTGAGACTCATTCAACTTGACAACTATGTCACTTCTTATCAATGAAATGAAACCAAATGGTCAAAAAAGCCACAATAATTAAAAGCTTACGAAAAGCGAGAAATAAAAAATAATAAAAAGAAATTGAAACAGTGCGTTTGAGATTTTTTTTAGGTTTTCAATTTCTGAATAAATCGTATATAGAATTAGAGAAGTCGTCAGTGTGTTAAGCAAGAAACACGTTCTGCGCTGAAGGCTGTTGCTAGAGGAAAGAGCAAATTTTTCAGATAAGAGCCTTTACAATCTTATACATGTGGAAACTAAGCTATGGTTTAGTAAGTAAAAAATAAAAAGAAAAAAAATATTCGTGGAATTTGAGCCGACAACCTTAATTAATGTAACCTTTTCTAGAAAGCCCTTTCTTATTAATTCTGTTTGTAAACAGAAAGCACGCCGGAAAAGTTCAGTGTCTCCTTTACCACTTCTGTTTTTTTCTTTTTCTCAAAGAACATGCTTTATGCGTGAAATAATCGGTTTTAAACGTAGTAAAAAGTAAAACGTGAATTCCTATTATTCGATTAAGGAGACTTAGTAACATAAAACAACAAAATATCGGCACTTTTAATTGTCTCATATGAAAAAAAATGCACAACTTTAGTTGTATTTTTTATTTAATTATTTAATTCTTATCAATCCTAATAGGAGAATAAAGAATGATAAAAAGTTCCAGACGCCACTATTGTTAAATACCTTAGATATTTATTTAAGCAAATTTATGATTGGAATTTTCACTTCCGACACATTATACGTACGAATAATTCCGACACATTATACGTAAGAATATAAGTTTTAATTCAGCGTTCTATACGCTTTGATCATGTACAATATAAGGCTTTTCAATGAATGGATATAAAAGTATAAATATCTCTGTGTATGATGTGAATTTATATTATGGAGCTGTGCATGAAATCAGCTTTTATGTAATTAATTTTCTAAAACTGTTAAAATTAAGATTTAGGAAATTTTGATATTTCCTTTCATATCTTTTATACATTCATTATACATTTAATATTTTATTTCCTCAAATTATTGGCATTTTTTAGACTCAACAGTTTAAAATAACTTTACCAACATTTTGCAAAAGTTATTATTGGTTCTATAGAATTTATATTATACTATTGGAGGGATGGAAGTTTTAAATTGACATTTCTCCATGCTGCATTTTGATTATTATACTATTTTTAAAATCCTAAGATTTATTTAGCAATTGAAACAGGAAGAAATTTTTTATGAAATTCTGAAATAAATCTTTTGCATAACTCGATATGGAATTTGTTCTAAGATAGGTAGCATTATTTTAAAATTCAAAATCGAAATTCATTCATTTTTAAAGATTTTTTGAGCGTCTAACAATAAAAAAAAATAATGAAAAAATAAACAGCAGCAGGGAAAAACCCATATACAGTTTTATGTAGTTCATTATAAGGCACAAGATGAGGCAAAAAAATTTTAATTCATATCAGAAATACTTTAAAATAAATCTAAATTACTTTGTAGGTGATAGTTATTTGCGTATATAAAATACAGTTATAATGTAATTCTAAATATTAAAGTTCTTTTAAAAAAAATTCAGATGATTCTCTATCGTCTCCTTCAAAGTACATTTTCAGTGATGTTGGGGTGACAACATAAATCAAAATAAAATACAAAAAAGTGCATAAATCTACAAAATGCTTCTTTTCTTTTCGTAACCGTTATGCGGGTGTCTATAATATATGTTGCATTATTTACAGTTTTTCAAGCAATTTATAAACCAAATTCTCAACTTAAAAAACAGCTAGGATTGCAGGATTGTATTCAGAATAAAAACATTTTCCAGTATGCATGTAATTTTATGCATAAACACTGCAAATGGAAAAAAATTGTGTTAAGTAATGTACAAAAATCGTTTTTATTTAGAACATTAATTAGTTTAAAAAAAGAAATTTTTTAAAATCATTTTTAAAAAACTATAAAATTTGGGCAAGAAATACATAATATGCAAAAAATATTGTCCTTAGTGCTATTTCGTTATGTGAATTTTATCAAAGAAATAACCATATCCGTTAGTGAAAATATCTAAATATGCTAGACCGGTTTTTTGCTATTATAATTACCTCTGCAATTACTATTAACATTCTTTTATCACATTTCCATCGATGAATCTCAACTAATTGTACAGAGAGGATTTTACATCTTAAAAAAATTAATTATTGTCTTAAGACAGCGACTGTCAGCACGGTTTATTTTTTGTTAAAGGCCTTGAGAATGGCATCATGATGAGTCTTTCATTTGAGTAAAAATCATGTTTTACACTGATACAATTAAACATCACAAGATGCATTTCCTTAAATAAATATACCTGAGTATCGACGTTGTAATTACAACCAATCAGTTTGACATAAGAAGATTTAATAGATAAGTAATTAAATAAAAATGAAATTAGATAAGAAAATTGATTCTTTTTATTTTTAGAATCTTGCTGTTTTGGTGCCCTTTCTTTTTCTTATGCTACTCAGACAAAGAATAATGAAAAGATCGACAAAATATGTTATTTAAAAACAATTAAAATAGCTTTCAGAAACATCACTAACTCAAAATATAGTTGCAATAGAAAGATTTTGACAGAAAAATATATAGAATTTTTTATTCTGCTTCAACAAATTATTAAATAAAATATGCAATATATGCATCAATGTTTTAAAGAATGCAGTTCTTTAAAATAGATAGAGTTAATGCTCACTATATCATTGAATTGTTTGAGTAAAATATTCTAATAAATAATCGCGCTTGTCCAAAAAATATTAAAGTTTTTTTTTAAATCAAAATTGAACAAAAAATATATTAAAGCCGAAGAAAAAAACGTATCAGAATATTTTTAATTGTATAAAGTTGTGTTTTATATTTCCAGTCAATTTCAAACTATAAAATACATCCGTACCACAGAAGTTAACTTTAACAACTTTGAGTAGTTTAACGTATCATTCGAATTCGCATTATCCTGTCAGTATTTTCAGATAGGTAATATAATAGTTGTCAGTCGAAAAATAAATGATTATAACTACTTTTAAGAAAAAATATACAGCATGCGGGGGGGGGAGGCATCTATTGGGTTCTGGAACTTCTTTTGACACTCCTGAAAAATATCAAAATTATTACTTACCATTGGCATGTGGTTATTATTCTACAGGCAAACTAAAACATGCCAAAAGACAAAAGAAATAGCTAGATAACGCAGCTGCGAAGTGACTAAAGCTTATCTATTAAGGTTATTTTTGGTTATCTAATAAAAGGCTGTACGTGTATGTCTTCAGATATGCATTTATAATATTATGTATTCATCTCTTATATTTAATTCCCTTACAAATAAAGAATTTATAAAGCATAACTTTAAGCATGTTTCTTGGATTTTATTAAACCGTTTATTGATCTTTGGAAATAACGATTTTCAAATTACTAATTTTTTTTATATATTTCCATTTTTAACATCAAAATCATTTATTTTTTAATTTTTGAATAGAATAGTTAGAAGCTAAACTGTTACTTGCGGATTTGATTATAAATTTACCGTGATTTTATAGGAAGCAAATCTATATATGGAATTTATCATTTCAAACTGAATATCAAAAGTTTTAAAAAATTTAATAATGGAAATTAACTTTCAACTGTGAAAAATGCGAATATTTCATAATTCAAAAGATTCACGCATTTGTAGTTATAAAAGTAAACTTTTATTTATAAAATATAGTGCATCCTTAATTAAGAATGTTTTCGAAATATTATTTTACTTATAATTTTTTTTATTATAATTCGCAAGCAATAGAAATTACTTAATATGCTCGCTTGAAAAATAAACTTAAGGAATCAATACTAGTGATTAGCTTTTAGTCATTTCCATCATCGATTATATAGGACACATGGCGAATCAGAAAATGAAACAGGGTAAAACACCTCTCCTATCAGTCTCCTCTTCAATGATTAATCTAAAATCGCACTGACAGAAATTTGCAATTATGAATAGATAGCCTTGAAAGCCCAAGTCTAGACAACTTTCCTTCTAGTAACACAAAATGTTTCAAAATTTGCACTTAGCTATGCAAAAAAATAATTGATTTGCATAGTTAAGTAACTAAATCTATGCGTAGACCAGGCGACTTGGGGAGAAAAACTAAAATTTTTCTCACTGTCGCTCTCTCCTGATACACATACCTTCTAATCATCCCCTCAGGTTAAAGCTAACAATGTATATTATTTTTATTGTAATAAGAAGAGGAGCTCGATGGTGAAGAAACATTAATGGACAGTAAACTGTACCTGTACTTAATCAATGTGTCAAGTAGGGCGGACCTTTAGATTGATCGCTAACCTCGGGGTGCTTGTCAAGTAAGTGGTGCGTCCGATTCGCATTCGCAACGGAATCGGAAAATTTCGTGACAAATACCGAGGGCCGCTTCAACTTACTGTCATTGACTATTTTCCTGTACCTTTAATTGCCGGATTGGAAGGTGATTGGTGAAGGAGGTGATGAGAATTTAATAACAGGAATGTTTCCCTCGGTGAGAGTGTTGGGGCCATTGACAAAACCGAATTAGGTGTATCGAATTTAGAGGTTTCGGAGAGATCAAAAGAAGAATTCTAACACATTGCTTTTCTTTTGCCAGTTACATTATATCCTAAGTCGTAATTAATTTGGTCGTGAGAAGAATGAATCATTTCTAATATCACTAAGAAGGTGTGAAAAACATGGAAAAGAATCACAAAGAACATGTACACAACTAATCGGAATGTGCGGTAGGAAATAGAAAGACTCACTGTTTTCTATAATTTAATGATGGCTTCTTCAATTAGCGGCCATAACCTCATAGAGTGATAACAGAAGCAAAGTAGTTACTAAAATACTGGAACCTTCTTGTGAGCGCTACCTTGTAGTTCCTTTTGCTATGTATGATACGAGTGTGAAAAATTAGCCACCGAAAATTCTTCGAGACCTATTTTACACATTAAGTGTGAATTCTGAATGCATATACAATGTTTCTGAAACATCTATCTATAATTTGAATAGTAGATAAATTAAGAATTTCAATATCATTACTTCGCTTAACAAATTATTATAAATTATCGAAATTCTCTAAGCATTTCAATTGATTCCGTTTCAACGATCATTTTCATCTTGTCGATTATAGGTAGTTTTTTAGCTTTAAATATTAAGTTATTTTATGTTCCCAGAAAAGGAAATTTCCAAAGTAGAATGCATTGAATACACTAAAAAAAGAAACCAATGCTTTCCCTTCTCCTAACAATTTTTTCACCTGCATACCATTAAAATAAGCCTTCATTTTATTCATGAAAATTAACTTAAGCTGATTAATTCTGATGTAGTATATGCTTACATACGCGGTTGGTGGTCCTTTAATATCTATATATGATATTGTTTCATTTTAAGATCTCGCAGTTGTAATAAACCGGAGAGATACAATCTGTTATAAGGCTTACACATTTCATAAGATAAAGTAATGTCCTTAGAACGAGAAATACGCTGCCTTTTCTCTTTTCGAAAAGATAGTGGGAAGACCATATTTCTCTGGTAGATAAGCGTCTCATCACAGCTTTTGAAAATTTTAAATCTCTGCTTTAAATTGGTAACATATGAGCAAGTATATTACTTCCAGAAATTTTATATAGCACTAATGAGATAATATCTGAACCTAGATAACATAATCAGCATGATTTTCATTCAGCTGAAGAATTCTCTCCTTAGTTCAGATTTTGCATCATATTTATCGATTCAAAGCCGGAATATTTGCAAAAACCTAACACTGAATGGCATAAAAAGCATTTTTTCAAATATATTACTAATATTAAAAATTTCTAATTAATGATCAATAAATAGTAGAGATATAGAGACATGAGATGAAATCTCAAATAAATATGAAGACAGATTTATGCATCTGACGCAGTGGAAAGATTTTATACTGGAATACAATTGGGTATAAATAAAGTGGGTTTTTAATGGAAAATGAATTATGAAATATCGTACAATTCTGATGCATTCCTTTAAAAGTGTGTGTATAATAGGAGAAAGTTGGCATTGCATTTATTAGCAAAATTTACACAGAATGAAAGATATTGAATAGATATCAAAATCGTAGCTGTTATATTTATTATGTCTACTGAGTTTAATGAAAATAAGGAATGTGATAGCTGATAAATGGACTATTTTTTCATAGAATATACTAATGATTAAAGCAATGTATTAATGTATAAAAAATCTATCTATAAAACTAACTTAAATTGCATTTTACTCTGCACGAGAAACTATTAGAAACTATATATTTATCTTATACTCATTTGTGCACATACAGTGGTGGCCAAAAGTGTGGACATTTTTTGAAAGTTTCATGTTTTTCAATTTTGCGTGCTTGTAGAATATATTAATTTTCACTTAAATACAAATGTTTACATATCAAATTGAAGGTAATTCAATGTAACATTTAATAACAAAAACAGTATTACAATATCTGTATTACAAAAAAAGTTACGCTCATTTTAGTAAAACAAACACAAGTCGTTTTGAATAATGACGTGTTTTGTAATAAAAGCGTACTAGCCAATCACAAACACTGTTCGGAGGACCCATCAAATGTCTGTAACTATAATTTAGGTTATTTGGTTGGTAAAAGAGTTATTGTTGTGGAAATATTTTGCGGAATGATGCATACTAGTACAATTAAATAGAGTATTGCTGTTTTTGAATATTTTAAGTCCTTTTTTTTAATTAAACTAATTTTAAACAAACAACCCCAACAAGAAGAACTGATTGGATATCTACAAAAAAAGCCGAATTGTCATATTGAGAGAAAATGGCCTCTCTTATGCTGAAATTGCAAGACAAGTTGGTGGTTCAGTGACTTATTCTGGTGTACGAAAGTTCTGTTTATGAAAAAACGAAATCAGTGGAAAATAAGGCTTAATCAGGCAGAAAAAATGCACAACTGCTACTGCCGATAGAAAAATTAAACGGCTATGCCTTCAAGATAGAAAAATTTCATCAGATACCATTAGATGTGAAATGAATGCAGCGAGTATTGCAGTAAGTTCAAGAACAAAAAGAAGAAGGTTATCAGGATTTTGACTACAAGCTAGAATTCCAAGGAAAAAACCATATTTAAATCACGAGTTAAGTGGGCAAAAGAAAACATTAAATGGTCAGAAAATCAATGGAAGCAAGTAATCTGGAGCGATGAGACTAAAATATCGCTTTTTGGTAGTGATGGTAGAAAATACGTGAGACATAGAGTAGGTGAAACGCTTCATCCTGATTGCATTGAAGCAACTATAAAAGCAACAATAAATGCCATGATTTGGGCATGTATGTCTGCAGATGGTGTGGGCCGAATTCAAGTGATTGATGGCATCCTGAATAGCAAAAAATACATCGAAATTGTCCTGGAACCAAAATTGATACCTTCCATCAGGGATTTCTTCCAAAACAAAGCACTATTTATTTTTCAGCAGGATTCAGCTCCATGCCACACAGCAAAAGTATGCAAAGCATGGTTTCAAAATAAAGGCATAGATGTATATTATGACCAGGAAACAGCCCTGATCTCAATCCAATTGAAAATTTGTGGCGACGTTTGAAAATTCTTGCACGAAAAAAATGTCCATCCAATAAAAGACAACTTATTGAATCTATAATTGATTCTTGGCATCATGTGATTACGAAAGATGAACTCCAAACACTCGTTCACTCGATAAAAATACGCTGCGAAGCTGTCTTAAAAAATAAGGGTTATCCTACAAAGTATTGATTATGTAAGTATCACTTTAAAAAATTGCAAATCTAAGATAGATCTTACTAAAATGAGCTTAACTTTTTTTGTAAAACAGGTATTGTAATACTGTTTTTGTTATTAAATTTTACATTAAATTACCTTTAATTTTATATATAAACATTTGTATTTAAGTGAAAGTTAATATATTCTACAAGCCCGCAAAGTTGAAAAACATGAAACTTTCAAAAAATGTCCACACTTTTGGCCACCACTATATACAAAAGCAATCAAAAATAACTAAATAAAAGCATTTTTTTATTTCTAAATATATTATTTCTTGTTAAATATTGTTTTTCCAATAATTCTGATTTGTCTATCAAATTCTACTAATGGCTACACAATATGTTATACAAAATAAGCATTGTCCTAAAACATTTTATCAAAGATCTTTGCATGAAAGCAGTATTCTCTTTTTAAGGGAAAACATTTTCCGTGATCTTTATTTAAATGTTTAATACTATTTAATTTTATTCAAATTAATTTACTCTATTATTATTTTTAATCATAAATAATTTAATTTGATTAAAAATGTGGCTGAATATAGAAAATGTATTTCTATGTGTTTCACAATATTTTATCTCTGCAATGTTTTCCATTTCACGGAACTCTAATAAATAGTGTAAACATTGAGTTCCAAGATACATAATATATAGATTTAATTTATTTTATAAATAAAGCTATCATATGAATGGCAACAACTTTTACAGCCTATAGCCGCTCTGTAATCGTTCAGTTATCCTTGTTAATGGAAGCTTTACTATCACAATCATGAAAAAATTCATGCAAGTTAGTTAGCATGCAGAATTTATGTAGTAGGAAAAAAAAGTACTAGAAATAATTATTTAACTAAACTTAGAAATTTTCTACATTTAAATTGAAATATAATATGAGATAATTACTTAATCTGATTTTTTTTTATTATGGCAATATATATAGTGCAATTCGAGAAATGAAATTATAACTATCTATTTGATATCCAAAAGTTATATTCTGCTATTAATTTCCCAAAGTATACAAAGATTTCAAATGACGATTATTAATTTAAAAAAATTCTAATTATCAGATAACTGTCCTGAATAATTAATTAATTAATATTGAGAGTTATCTTAAAGCCATTTCGATGAAATATTATATTCCAAATAGCAGCTAATAAATATTATTCCAAAAAAATATAAAATGCAGCATAATTTCAGACTTTGTTGAGTTAATGATAAAAATTTCCAAGGCTGCACATGAATTACTGGAAAAAAAATTCAAAACGATCATAGAAGTGTCAAGATGAAACAAAGTAAATGTATGAGTAGTTCCAACCCAGCAATTTGTCATATACCATTAACAACCCTTCTAATTTGAATATGTTTTTAATGAACCTGACATGCGCGTTAAATTCCAGAACAAAAATTACATCTTCACACGCTACTATGAAGTCCTCACTAATGCCTTTACAAATCAGAATGATTAATTATCTTTTCCATATATTTTAATATCGTGTATGTGTTAGCAATCTTTATACATAATGGAAAAAAAGCATTAATTCTTTTATCATTACTTAATTCGTCTGCGGAGGAATGAACGTTTTCTGCTTTTTAATTTTTTCGCCAATGAGCTTTATATCAAATTAGGAAAAAAATATTATTCAGAACTATTCAAAATAACATCTAATATAACTAACTATGGGAACTCTCATAAATCTCAATTAAAAGAATTCCGGCGGGCTCTGGCGATAAATATCTATTTTAATTCATAATAAAACTCATCATATTATTTTCACGGATAATTGGATCTTCATTCTTAGAAGAGGGCTCTGTGATTATCTCTTCGTGAAAGATTTATTTTATGTAATATTTCTTTCATTCGTCTTCACTGACATTGACCAACGATTATTTTTCAAGAAAATGTCTTAATTCATTACTTATCTTAGATTATATATTAGTATGGATGTAAATAAGAATTACGAATGTAAACACATGAATACTCAGTATAGAAGTTTGCTTTATCTCTCTCTGTCACTCTCTCTCTTTCAGTGTATGTGTAATTGTTTATACATATATATTAATAATTCTGATCTTTATATATATATTATAAATATAAAGATCGAATTTGTAGCATTTTCTGAACACAGAATCGAACATATTAAATGAAATGATACTGTCTTCACCCCGAATGCTATAACAGACCAAAGCTATAGAGAGGAAAAAACTACATGAAATTGAGATACAAAATTAAATAATAATGAAGTAATAAAATTCAAAGTAAGTGCAAATTAAAACTTCTACATTCAAAGGAAGTGAAAGAAAAGTCAAACACAACAAGCATCATTTGACAGCAGTTCAGAAGCTCAGATTAATTACAAGTTTACAGGCGGAAAATCTGATGCATGCAATATTTTGTGGACAGTTTCGATTATAAATCGAAATCGTCGGAAACGAGAAGTTATGGCAAATGAAAGTGTTGCCGAATCATCCATAGGATTATCCAAAACGAATGAACTAAGTAGAGGTGTAAAGCATTTATGCATACAAAACGAAGATAAACAGGAAATCGCCTTTTTTTCGATGTCAATGAATTTGAAATACAGCCAGAATGCTCTATCATTATTGCTGAGGTATAATTTAAACTAATATGGTGTTAAAATTAGTATCGTATCTTTTTTATGAGAAGATGTAGTTCATCAAATTTGATTGATATGACTAACTTATTTATGAATAATACTCGCGTCTTCAGCTATTACTAACATTTTGCTGACCAATTTCGGGAAAATGAAGTAAATTCAGTTTTGCTTTTTTAACATCTTCGAATTATATATTCTCGCAATTTAACATTTAAATATACTTCTCTAAAACCAAAAAAAAATTATTTTAGAAATTGATGATTTGGTTTTTAGTAATTGATGATAAATTAATTTAGTAGCTTATTTAACAATAAATAATTAAAATTTACTTTTAATGATAAATATATTTATAATTTATTGTTACTAATAACAATGCATAACGACATGGCGAGCGAAAGAAGCAGCTGTGAGTGCATAATAATCTAAAATGAGTAGCAACTTTATTCTTGACATAAGGAAGTTAGAGGTTCTAACCCCCTTGTTGATATATAAATAGCACACATCAAGCAATGAAATGATAGACAAAACTAAGAATTAACGCTATGTGTTTTTATTCAAAGCATAAAACAAATCTCAGCTATAGTTACTTGGAAACCTGATTCCATAAAGTGTTATCTCAATTAAATTCAAAGCACTATGTCTTATAAAAATCTGAAAATGTTATCTATTCTCTAAAATTTTGCACAAATTTTAAATGACTTGTACAAACGAAACAACTTGTATCAAATTCAATGACTTGTATCAAATTCAAGAAGGCATAACCTACTTCATTTGGTAATATATAATTAATTTAAAATATCTACTAATACAAAACCGGGTAAAAGTGGGTTGTTGCATTAGATTGGTTGCAATAATTTTTGAAAAAGAAAAAATTAATTATGAATTAGAAATCTTTTGTAGAAATATTGCCATGTTTATATAAATATAAATTTTCATTTACTCAGTGGAGTAATTTAAAAACAAAATCATACAATTCAAAGCGAACAAAAGAATTCAAAGCGAACAGTCACTTAATATCAAATGAGATTAAGTGAGTTTTGTGACAGATTAAAATGATTCTTAGTCATATTGATCATAAATTTATTATTTTTCGACAGTCCTAAATACCCTTATGTTTTATTTTTGGCAATTTTTCAATTATAAAATTTTAAGAAGTTTCAATTAGTACTTTGACAACCGCCTTTCATGCATTGCAAAAAAAACAATTAATATATGAGAATTGTTATTGACTTATATACATAACATGATAGAATTAGAGCATTTATTATAAAAGTCAAAAATATTTAAATTCATAAACCGAAAACTTTATTTTAATTAGATTTAAAATGCGACGGTAATTGTATAAACAATGTTCTTTTTATTATTTTCTATAATTATTTAATATGTTATATTTTAAATACAGAAGAAAATTATTCGTTATCTTCTAACAAGAAATAAGTCTTTTTTTAATAGTAAAATTTTTTGAATCATTATTACTGTACTCCTCTCTTGTTTCTCTGAAAAATTCTCTTGCGATCGATTCTAGGTCTTTTTCGCAGCCAAACGTCATTATTATTTCTCTAAAAGGTTAATTTACAAGCTTCTTAAATTATTATTCAATTATTACGCAAAAAAATATTTCATTCACTAACAATAGAAATGAGTGAATTTCCTTTTTTCGTAGTCTTAGTTTTGCATCATGTTAGTTACTACCATTTTGTGAAACATTAAATATTCCTCTAACGTAGTTCGGATGGTTATACAACTCATCTTTCTTTTTTTTTCACAGAAACATTTCTTCTCATTTTTAATAGCGTGCAATGTGATTGACGTGTCATTAAACCGGTTTTGATACCGTTTTATTTTTCCCTTTAACATGGAATTGATAAAAATCAGCCCTGAAGCTAAATCATACTACAAAAAATGCACCAGAAACACAATTATTTAAGACTTTAATCTATACGTTATCACCATCAAGGCCAAATTGTTCCTGAAAATATCTCTGTGACAATGACCTTCATGAAAAAAATGAAGAAAAGAATCGAACTCCCTTGGTGCTTAAATATATTTCTCACCACGAAGCATTTGAAATTGAGTGATCATATGAAAAATTATTAAAATATTGATAAGGATACTATTTGACACTTTCTACTTGAGATATCTTTTGCAGATATCTGTAGAATGTTTCCAGGTTTCTTTTAAATGATTATATAAATCAAACCATCTCTGAATGTGACAAGCAGATGAAAGTGGAGGAAGATTGTTATGTAATTGCTTATAAAGATAGTAAAAATATAATAAATACAATTATAATCTGCAAAAGTGATCCATTTCTGTGCTTCGTAATGAGATAAAAAGTTATATTTAATTCTGATCAATTTAGCACATGTATACATATTAGATAAGTTTCCAGAGGAACATCCGATATTACTCATGTAAACTTCACACTCATGTTTCAAAAATAAGTTATAATTTATTTCGTGAATATTTACTAAATATTATAAAATAAAACGAATGAATTTCATTAAAGTCAGACCGTAAATTAAATGGTAGATAATGTCTGCCTCTTATATTGATCAAACTTTTTTGTTTAGAAATATTATTTCTATAGCAGGCGTCTATCTTCAAAAGTTCTCAAATGCTGCTTTGCATTTCGTGCACAACACTAAGCAATTTCTTTTGGTCCATGCGATAATTGGAATTTTTTCACAGCTAAGTTCGGGTATTTTATGCAATAAATATAATTCTATAACTATTAAGGAGAGGGTTGATAAAGGAACATATCTAGAAAAAATTATTTTTTCGGCCATCAATCCACCGGGTTTTTTTTTTTTTTTTTTTGACAACGTCATTTTTTTAAAGGCTTTTCTTTCATTTGACATTTTATTTACAATACTTTCTTTCAAGTAGCAAATTGCCGCACGAAAAAATGTAATCAAAAGGAATTATAAAAGTTTTTTTTTAAATTTCGAATAATTATTTGGTATGTGTAGAGGGATCACTAAATAAAGTGAAGTAAATTTAGTATGCTATGCTTTTTTTTACTGCTTTAAAAATGTCATCATTTTCAACTTTAGAGTTAGTTTAGAAGTCCTCATTTCTTAAACATTTTGTGTGATGACAAAAAATTTGCTCGACAAGATTCCAAAAATTCTAAGACTCTATGACCTCGAATTCTGATTCGTATATTCTGCATTAAGAAAAATATCAGTTAATATAGTACGAAGTAGCATTAATTTAACTCCTCTACCTTTCAATGATATAATTTTAAATAACGGTGAATAGCTATCTCACTTGTATCAGTAATATAATCAGAAATAATCTTTAAATTAAAAAAAAATTAGCAATTTAGTTTATTGAAATCTTTATCGCTTTATTTTCTGCAATAATTGAATGGTATTTTGACGTTTTTATGGTGTTTTGCATTGATCTAATAATTTATAAAAGATTAGAGATGATTATATATTCCCTTAATTTTTGTATATAAATATACTCTCTGTGAATGAATTAAGTAGTAATTTATGCGACTATGAAGGATTCCAATCTCAAGAGTCAGTAAACGATAAAAACTATTACAAATATTTAATATTAATTAGTTTCACTAATGAAGAACATTTAATGTGTAATTATTAAATTATATCCTCTCAATATTATGACTCAATTTTACTCTTTGAAATTCAAAATCATTGATATTGATTTCTGATCGGAATTTAAGCTCTATTTTATCAAGATCTCCATACATAGTATTATTTTTAAAGAATTTTTTTTAATCTAAGCATTTAGAACTTTAAGTAACATTTTTAAAGAATACATTTTTTTCTTTCAAAACTTAAAATCAAAATTTTGTTTTCGTTTTATTTTATTAAAAAGTTCTTTCAGTAAAAAATATAATTCCAAACAACAGATCAAAGATGGATTTCGTTCAAATTATAAAAAGTCAAAGGATTTTTAAAAACTGAAAATTGTTTTAAAAACCATTTTTATTATTTTATGCATTTGTTTATTTTTTTAGTTAGGTAAATGGTTCAGATAAATTCACATTTTGAAAATTCAATTTATTACACCGATCTTAAAAACTTGCTGTAAACAAGTTTTAACGTTTTATTTGTTATGTCTTAAATCAGTCAACTCGACGCTCGATCGATTTAAATAAAATATAAGCTTAAATTGAGAATGAGTTAACATGTTTACCTTAATAAATAACGTAATGAAAACAAACATGTTTTTTTCCCTGCTATATAGATGACAAATGTTTATTTTCGAAAAATATAAGATGCAGAAACAGAAAATAAATACAAGAGATTTCTTTTTTTTCCCCTTTTGTCAAATTATTTTTGCTCAATTAGAAATTTTTTTGCTTTGTTTTGTTATTGATGTATCATCAGTATTTCATCATTCTTTTGTTAAGGGATGGGGAAAGCTTTTCTATTACAGAAAAAATAACTTTAATTTATGTATTAAAGATAAGAAATTCAGATAAAGATTATTTTAGCCGAAAATTAAATAATAAACAAGATTAGCGTATCTGTATTGCAATTACTATGAATAATAATAACTTAAACATAACTAAACTTTCAAATCAGTTATAGTTATTGATAACCACATTTTGCATTAATAATAACCGATAAATCGCTTTGAAAGTAATGTATGCATTTTCATTAGCGTAAAGATCGATATTTTTAAATTTGTAAATGCTTCATATTTCTGTTTCTGTTCAGAGAAATAAACAGCTTAGTTTGGACTAATTCAAATTTTTAATTAACGTTTCTGAATTATTATTTTATTTGAAACGAAGTAGGAAGGGGGTTTTTTTGTTATTGTTTCACATTTTTTTTTATTTCAATCTTTTACTGAAGAAACTTCTATGTATAAACTTCTGTTTTCAGAATGTATTTCAGAAATGTCATTAGCACATGGATTAATTTTTCTTTTTGTTAAAAGTAGTTCAATACATTTCGAAATATTTCAAAATATTACTTACGCAAAATATTATCAGAAAACAAACTGCTGTGTTATTTATATTATTCAGTTTGTTATTTTAGAATTAAATTGATTTCTATGACTGAGGGTGGGGAATTTTCTAAGGCTTATAAATAATCGCATGTTGTACTCAAGAACGAAACTAATTGAAAATTTAAAACATATATTCAATAAAATATTTGAGTTACTGAGTAAAATTTAAAAACTTTAGATTTATATTAAAGTGATTAAAATAAAAATGTATTAATTAAACAATAACAAAAAAATATTTCCTTTTAACTTATTTCAAAATTAAATTATTGTTTTAAATTCTATCTAATTTTTGCAGCTTAGTACATAAAATGTAATTTTCTTGAAATTTATTTTTTATCATATATCAGTAATGTTTTTGGACCTGATAGTCAGTGGTTTCTGAAAAAGATTTCTCATTAAACAAAGAAAAAACAAAGGTTATCTTCAAGTTAACGGTGCATTACAGTTTTACATGTTTCGACTGGAATTTCAAAATTCCACGAAAGTAGGGTTTATATAAAAACCGACTTTTTGATAAACCGGTTTTCAAATTCAATATTTCCAAAAAATAAACAATTTTAGCCGGTTTTCGAATTTTTGTCCAAAAAATTATAATAGGAAAAATTATTTAATTTACAAATATAAAATTACAAAAAAAATCAATATCAAAGTCAAAAAATATATATAAAAAAGTAGGGATTACATAAACAAATTACTTACACAAAATAGCGAAAACTCAAACAAAAATTTCAAATAATACTTATATTATTTTCACTAATTTTAATTTCCCCTAAGAAAACAGGATTTTAAAAAACATAAAATATTCCTTGAACGATGGCTAAGTCTTGTTCTTATTTTGGACACAATATTGCCAGCAGTTGAAAATACTCGTTCACTAGTTACTGAGCTTGGTTTTATAGTTTTCATGGTAACAAATAACAAATATAAGTTGTTGTTTTTTTATTATTCATTGCCTCAAATAATGAAAATTAAGCTTTCATTGTCTTTGGATTTGTAAGTTTTTCTTCAGGGTCTTCAAGAAATTTATGAATTGATTTTTCCATGCCTTTATTTTAAAAAAGCATTACTCTGATGAGTAGTTAGTTCGATTTGCTCTTCATCAGAATCGGTTTCCACATAAGAAATTGGAAATATTCTAGACAATTTCTTTCCAGATAACTTAATAATTTCGATTTTTAAAGCTAAAGAAAGTACACTAGATTTCTTCGCTGAACTAGGAATGTTTTGTGGATTTTGCAAATACAACAAAAGAGTTGCTAATTCTACTTGTCTTCTTTCTTGAATTCGTTCTTCTGAAGCATATAATAATTTCAAACTTATTTCAGTGTTTAAATTTTTTAGTTCATTTTACAGAAATTCAAATATACCTTCACTTGTTAATAAATTGGCATCTCATCATCCTAATCCTTCAACTGCTAGACGAATCGGTTTTCAAATAGGACAAATTTACTTTAAAAAACCGGATTTTTAAAACCGGGTTTTAAAAACTGTCAAACCCTACACGAAAGGCATTAAAATTACATTTCACTATGATATTTCTTTGCTGTTATTTTTCATTTCGTATTCTTGACTTGGACTGAAGACCAAAAAATATTAGCAGAAGTCGACAGTTCAGTATCATCTTAAAATTAAGAAGTAATTAAGAAATTAGTTTGACATTATGTTAATATTACGTCCATACATTTTTAATTCCTTTTTTTAATTTTATCCATGATATCATGGACATGAAATGTTTGATTAATATTTTAATGGTCACAGTTGGTAATTATTCGCCATATAAAACAATCTATTACAATGTCAATGTTGTTTTCTTCGACACGAGTAACAACACAAATATTAAATATAATTCTATAAAAATGGTTCCGATTTGTTTTATAATATAGTTTGGTAATTCAATATGTTATTTCGGGAAACTATTGGAACTAGCTGATAATTTTATTCTGATATTTGGCACGGTTTTGATATTTTATTTGATGACCACATACCAAATTCTCTTTTCCCAAATTAGCAATTTTGTCGCTTCTTTTAAAATCTAGCAACTTCAATTATTTTAACAGTTTGTATTTCCCACATATAAAATTAAAAATAATCAAATAGAATGCAAAATTTTAGACCTAAAATAAACCAATAGTAGTTGTTTTTTATTTAATCTGTTCTCCATCTAAAACACGTACGATGATCGCCTAAATCTGTAATACTTAGCTGAACTTTTTGCACGAATTTCCTTTTATATATTACTCTTATACGTTTAACATCTTTCTTTTCAGAATTTTTCTATATTGTGTTTAATATTGGAGTTTCAAAGTTGTCCAAAAAAATACGAACGCATTTTAATATCTAAGAATAACTACAAAAAATAATCTGATTTAATTCATTGTATTTCAAAAAGTATTATAAATAGGAAAAAAATCAAACCATTTCAATTAATTTTTTGAATAGCTAAAAACAATTCTACAGTATATGCCTTTTTCTTCCTTCCGCAACAGACATCTCTGTAAATCCATCTAGAATTCCTCAGAGCATGCCAAATTTGCCGGACCGTTAAAACAAGAGATCACAAACTACGGCTTGTTATTGATTGGAAATAAAAAATAACAGTTAAAAGTTAAAATTAAACACATTTATAAGTGTTCAATTTGAACTCCTGCAAAATACGAAGGATATTGATAACACTTCTCAGAATTTTTTTAACAATGTCTGGTGTGATGCTCTGAAAGGCTGCAAATATGCTTATCTTGTCAACGTCAGTTGTTATTATTAGAACAAACATTTGCTCACATTGAGTTCTTATAACTACGTTGAATTTAAATTTTCAATTGTTATTTTTTATTTCCGATGAACAACAAGATTATACATTGTTTTGTTTTCTATTAACAGCCTTGTAAATTTATGATATTCATTTTCTGCATTCTGTATATACATATATATTAACTGAAGACGTAAAATAAGAGACATTGAACTATCTTTCAATTTCCCTCAGTAAATGTGTTGCTGATGGGCGGAACTGTCTCGAAATATACGATGTCATCAGTTAAATAGGAGCGCAGCTGACTACATTTCTCAATGAATGAAAAAAATCGACCTTCTTTATTGATTTGTTTCGGTTTTTGAGGTCCGTTAAAAATGTACGTCAATTAACAGGAAATCAGACATTTCATCTATCTGACACGCACTTCTGTCAATTCGATCACAAGTGTATTAGGGAAGGAGCAATTTCAAAACTTCAGTGAGAAATAAGGAAGGAAAATTGCACGAAGCAAGAACTGGGAAACATTTTAAATAGCCATCACGACGGGCTAATGACTATTTTACACAATATTCACAATACTTTTTCTCCTTTTCTTTCTACGCAATTCAGTTATTTGTTTTTACATGGGGTAAAGTGACATTGCACATTTGGATGAAAATCTTATGTGATTAGATTTTACTTTCATAAAAATTCTAATTGCACTGGGTCGCAAAATGTGTCTCAAACTCAGTTCAGAATATTGCCAGTAGAGTTAAACTATTACTTCAAAACCGTGACTCTTTTTGAAGCTGAGAATTTCACAAAAGCCAAAAAACGAGTGAAAATGAACCTAAAATAGGTTACTGGACGAATGATGGATAGAAGTTTGATATACCTACACATTTCATTTTCGTAATTATTAATAATTTCGTTTCACAAAAGTTTGTAAATTGTATTAAAATTATATAAGATTGAGTGGGAATTTAATTACTTACCAAATTAAATGATAGATATAATTCCTGTTATGAGGCAAAATTTTCTGATTAAAAAACCTATTATTAAATTGCAAAGTTTGTCACATTTTCTGAGCCATGTAATAAAAACTTATTGTAGCATTTAGTACCTAGGTATCAAATATTGGACCCTACTTGTGCTAAACAAGATTATTTGACATTTGTCTGTCATAAAAAATAAAAACTTCTTTTTGCAATGGATATACGATTTTTTATTTTAAAAAAACTCGTTGAAAGAGTAAGGTGAACCAACAGTCCTTTAATATAAATACAAATTAAGTTGAATTGTATGCATAGAAAAATATTAGCTTAAATGGATGAAGCAATCTAGAAGAATTGAAATTAAAATATACTATAAACGAAAGGAACCAAATGCGAACATTTTATAGAAAAAAAAGCAAAATTATATTTACAAATGACTTATTTGACAAGGTACTTTTGAAATTTAAATTTATTTTCAAGTTTCGTTTTATCAGAATTTGCAGTTAAAATTAATTCAGTTTGATTGACGTGACAAAAAATATTTTTAAAAATGTTAATTAGAAACTTTTTTCCATTACTTTTTATGCTTGCTACTAATGTGACTAACATGTATTATTTAAATTCATCTGTCCAAATCATAAAGTTTTCACCGGAGGAAATTTAAAATTTTATTCTTGTAGCTGTCATCCTATGAACGTAAGTCCGTTTCCTAATAAGTAAACACAGCTGTAATATCTGGTTCTACTTACCAGTCCCAGCTCTATCATAAATCTATCGTAAATGAACCGCTGAAATAAACAGTATGAATAAAACCTAGCCGTGGACAGCAAATTTCATAGTTATTAATCATTTCAAGGGTAGTTTAACAGGATTTTGATTCGTTTCCGCATTGTTAATTCATATCTTACCGATGACACTAAACCGACCACCTGTATTCATAGAACAACCTGCCTACTCTCTTCCGTAATCACGGTACTAAAATAACATGTGGTTCACCTTTAAAAATATTTTATAAAAAATTTTAGCTTTCAATACCATTTTCCGTAATTAATAAGTTTCCTTATTAGTAACAAAGGAAGATTCATTTTAATTTGATCTCCGATGTGTTCTAAGGCAGTTAGTGCCTTGCACGTGGGATTATTATATCACTCTAAATTTTGATTGCTTTAATTAACGATTATTCGATTTCATAATTTTTTAGAGACCTTAGCAATTAATTTTGGTTATCTTCCATTATACCATTGGCTTAAAAGTACAAATATCTGTAGTCTCAACAAAACTTCCTTTCATAATCTATGATAAAGGTCATATTACCTTTTCTCTCTCTTCAAATAAAATCGCGGACCTTGAATAAGGCCGCAAAAACCTTTCTTAGTGAAAATGAGCTGTAAATTCCAGATTCTTGGGGTAAATCTAGAAATTTTTCTCGAATCTATCGTTTGAAAATGTATTTTGAAAGCTTGTTACACCTACCAATTCAAATAAAAATGTGAACGAAGCTACAGCTGTAATCGCAAGATCATATTACATATATTTAAGTCATTCCGTTTATGAATTATTATTATGTTTAAATGCATGCGAAAGCACAAACTTACAGATAACCAAACCTTTCACAGTTTTGTTTCAAAATTCAAATCTATATTTTAGATACTAAACATGTGTACTAAATTTTATTTGTTTAGCCCTTTACATTTTGCAATTACCGAGTTCACTTGTAATCTAACAGACAGATTTCCTCTGAATGGATTTCACTCAAAATTTAACAAATCTAATAGACTCTTTCTAAAAATTCCATGTATGAAATTTTATCTGTCTATATCAAAGCATTTTTGAGTATTCACTGACTGGCAAGCGTAATGTCAAAAATGTGTTTTTAAATCTCAGGGAGGTCTGAAATGCGGTGATTCGTCAAAATCGGAAGTTAGAATTTTCGAGCGATTACAATATTTTCTCTATATTTCATTTACGAGAAAATAATAAAGGGAGTTCATATAATGCAGAATGTTTCGCAGAAAAAGTCAGAAAATTTTAACAGTTTCCCTAATTTTCTAAATGTTTTTTTGCGTTCAGTCTATAAAAAAGATACCAAATGTGTGTTTAATCATAAACTAGATAGTAAGATTGCTGATGCTTAAGTAAACATAAAAGTAGCACACGTATACAAAATTAACTGTTCTTTTTCTGTATTTACTTATCTATTTGAAGTTTTAAATATGATACATTTCGTATAAATCATAAAAAGAAAATTTTAATTTCCTTTTTATATTTACAATTTTTTTATTTTATATCACTTCACAGAGGTGTTTTTTTTTTTTTTTTTTTTTTTTTTTTACTAAAACTATATTTTCCAAATTCGTTTAAATCATTGTATATATTGCTGTTTATTGCAAAACTTGGTCTCATTAAAAAGTTGTTTTGCAATGAAGCATAAAAAAATGTAATAGTCATTAATTAATGGCTTCAGAAAACGAATAAAAAGTATATTCAATATTTTTCGTAAATTATTCATTGAAATTTTAGCCAATTTTAGTTATTATGAATTGATTATTTTTACCATTCACACTTCCATTAATTTTCTCTAGGTTGTGCCTAAAATACTGCCACAAAAAGTTCATTTTTATGTTTATTTTTAATCAATTTTAATTATTTTCCACTTTCTCAACATTTCCACATTAATCTAATATATGCTTTCAGAAACATAACAAATTGTATAAACTTGAGAACTTCTGCATTCGACCGTTTTTCTCTTCTTATCATAGCTTCGTTCATCAAAAAACAACATAATTAATATATTTCTATTAAATAAGTCTAAATAAGATACCTCTTTGAGTGTATAATTAGTTGCCATTAATCAAATGAAATGATCCCTTATTTGCCATAAAATGATATTTCTATGTCAAAAAAAAATAAGAACATTTAAACTTAATAATTGCATACAAAAAAAACTACTAATGTTTTAAAATAATTTTAACTATCATTAGAAATTGCATTAATAGGATAGTCCATTTTTCAGATTATTTTTTATTAATGAAGATTAATAGAGCTAGTTAAATATAATAGTTTTAAACATATGAAAAAAAGATACAGATTCTTTAAAAAAATCATGTTATAATTGAGTGGTTATTTTCATTTGATTAACGTCCTGAGCAAAATCAAGCCAACAATTACATCACTTTGACTCACAAATAAGACATTAGGTTAATAGAGACGTACCAATGGGCTTGACAGAATAAGTGCATGGAAATGACTCTAGAATTATTGGTATGGCATTCTAAACGCATTTTGCATTCATTTGGATGATTTTACAAAAAATAAATCAGCTCGTTCTTCTTTTTCTTAACGATCCATTACTGATTTTGACTGTAATAACTTTAAATAGTGGTCGTTAACTTCACCAATGAGAATGTATGAGACGATGGATGCATAGATTACTCACCTCAATTAGTCGTTACAACTAACGAGACACAAATGATACATAGCATCATTAAAAGGCGCGTAGGTTCAACTTGACAGCGTTCTGATAAAAAAAAAATATCAATGCCAGTCGTATTTACTTATTTAAAGGTCCCTAGTACCTCATGTTTTATTCACAGTAGATATCAATTATTAGAGAGTATTACATCATTTTCAGATAGGTATTACGAATATGAAACCGTTCAAAAGTGTGAACAGGTTATCACTGTGGTTTGGGTTGGGGAAAATTAAATAGGCTCACAAATTGCTTAGCTCATAAATTTCTAGATATCAATGAAAAAAATTTAAGTTTCGTCTATGAAGTAAAAATTTTTGTACAGTTGTCTACATGTTCAAATTATGCGGGGTATTAAGATAGATGAAAATTAGTTACGATTATCTTTTTTGTATTGTTCGATTTAAAAAAATCGATTGAAATATTAAACTATCCGTCTTCTTTCTGGTCGCAAATTTTTTTATTTTTATTTATTTATTTGGAAAGGTTTTCACGTTAATTTTGAAAGAATTTAATCGTAAATGAAATCTATATTTGTTTTATCAAGAGTCGAAATTAATCATATTTGACTTAATTGTGAATTAGGCCCTTTTATCTATGGACTACTGAAGAACCATTTTGTTTACTAAATATATGAGTTAAGTTTTCATCACATAAGACTGAAAACAGAACTCATACGTGAAGTAATTCAAGAAATTTTGCTTGAAATTTATGCTTTCAGTTGTTGATTTCATTCATATTAATTTTTGTCAGCTCTTTACCATTTGTTTGTTTTATCGTAATTAGATTTATTTCCATGTATCTTGATATTTTCATCTGTTTAAAACATTTTCAGAAAACTTATTATTATTATCTTTTCTATGGAAAAATCTTGGAACTTAATATTTAAATCTCACAGCGCAGAATTTTTAAAACACTGATGAGGAGCACCCAGTTCAAATATATCTTACTGTAAAAATATAACAGCCCATGTGAAAAAAATCGGAAAAAAAAGATATTTGAATGCATGAAACATTTAATTTTGCAAAAAGATTGATATTTAGATTTCAATTTCAATTTGTAACTCATAAAATCGTTATCTAATCTATTTTCTTTTCTTTACAGTTTTCTTTAAATATTTCAGCATTTTATTTCTATTCGAATTGCAATCATATTGAGACTTATAAAAATTAAGTGTTACTTTTTTTCAGATAGAACTGTTTCTTATCAATATGGAACTCTTCTAGAACTCTCTAAGTTGAAAAATATGTATATAAATGAATTTATGTAACTTGTTCCGTGATCAAAATAATAAAAAGTAGCAATTCGGCGCATTTTCGCTTCTAAAGGCAGCAAAAAAAATTACAACCACTTATAAGGAATAGCACTTAAGATAGTTATTGTATTTCATCTATACATTTCAGTTAATCTTTATTTATTTGTTACAATTGTTCTTCCATGAGTTTTAAAAATCATATCGTTACACGAAAAGTTTTTCTATAAATATCTACTTTTGTTAGGATCTAAAAAAAATTACTCAATAAATCCCCGAAAATATTTTAAAGTTCATTTTAACATGGAAAATACCATACGATATAATGCAATAGGATATCGTTTTCAAAAATTACATACTTCTTCCTAAAAATTAGTACAATTTTTAAACATCTTAATGTGGTAGACATTTCAAATAAGATATTAAAAAAGAGAAGAAGAAGGAAACCTTGTCTTGGGTTATTTCGTAATTTGAAGCTTCTTAACTTAATATTTTTCAAGACTTGATTGATTTTTTAAAAAAAGAAAAAAACTCGACAGAAAAGATATCGAATGAAATGGGTTACAAAAATTCTGCTATTAAAAGTAAATTTTACTCCAATAGCTCTGGTAACTAAAATAGATTACTCATCAAGTCTTCTATTAAAATAAAATCTGGAGTATGTACTTTTATCGAAATCGCTGTATTTTACTGGAATAGAATTTACTAGAATTCAGACATACAAAATAATGAATGTCTGAGTTCTCATCCCCACATTTTGATGATTCTTTTCACAGTGAGTGAGGAAAAACATTAAATTCGCAGAAACTTCCAATCATTTAAATAGATTAAAATATTTTAAAACCTCAGACATAATTTCGTAGACTAGAGACTTACTCAGTAATACTCTAGATAAATAATCTCAGTAATAAATTAGAGAACAATGCATTCGTTTTCTTAAATAAAGTTTGTTCCTCTTGAGTGTTTTTACTTTTCTTATAGTACGTTGCAAATATTCCGGAATCATATTCGAAACAAATATACTTAAACATTTTAATAGCATTTTTTTGTTGAATTTTAGCGTATTCCTTTAGTGTTTTGACACATTTTTAGTGCATTTAAATGTTTTTGTTAGCATTATTCTTTATTCAGGGACAATTTTGAAATTCATAATTTTTTTCCGCAAGGAATCACATAAACAATTTTTCATTTGAGTTCTTCCTTTGAAACACTATTAGTGTAAATGAAGATAAAATAAATAGTTAACTGGTAGCAATTACATAGATTTTAAATTTCTCAGAAGAATTCGAATTTTTTTCTAGTTTATAAATGAAAATCAAAAACTGTCTTTTTTTTAACGTTGATTATGTCATTTAGTTTTAGAATAACATAATATCTATCTAGAAAATTCAACACGAATTTGGAACTAAGAAATATCAGTCAGAATGTTTTGATATATCTGTCACATTATATCTCTTCTTCCAATTAATACATTACATTCTTTCAAGACTAGCCCTCCGGAGAACTTAAACGTGTTTGACATTTGCTTAGGTCACATGCCATCATCACGGCATATGTTTAAAATCGTTTCCATCACTGGTTCCCATTAATCTCGGAATACAATAGTATTCTGCATCTTCTGTGCATTCTCATCAGATTTATTTATTATTTGCTTTATGCCATTAGAGGTGAATGCGGTAGAGTCTCTGCACGTGCATATCAAGTTATCATTAGGCAAATAAATCTCTTTCAATATTAAATAGTGCAAAGATGTTTTCACGCAACGCAACTGCAAATTACCGTCAATAATTCATCCTTAAGTTAGGTCTCCCGCGATGAATTTTTAAATAAAAATAAAAATAACCAGGAAATTATTCTAATAATCTAGGTGGTAATGTGAAATGCATTAATGCGGATGTGCGCCACACTGTCGCACGTCTCTGTATGACTTCATTCTGATGCACAAAGAAAAGAATTGATTAATATGTGCCACTTTGAGTCACTTTCCCGTCTCTTCTTGTCTTTATCGAAAGAATTAGACATTTTTAATTATTAGGAGCGACTAGCCAGTATCAGACAATATCCTCTCCCTCATCCCTTTTTATTTCTTAGTACTTTCTTAAATATTTGCATTAATAAATTAAAAATAGAAATTGGGTTGATTCATTATGACATTAGTCACAATATAATTGCAAATGAAAGATGAAGACAAGAAATTCCAGTTCTTACTCTCCCGTTCCAAGAAAACAAATGCTATATCTAAAAAATAAATATCTAAAATAATAACTAAATTATCTAAATTTATAATGAAATAAAATTTAAAATAAGTTATCTCAGTCTGTATCAGAATGAAATCTAAAATTTCATAAAACAAGAAGGTCAAAATATCAATAATTTTAAAGTAGAATACAGGGTTAGTAAAAAATAAGTTTCTCAATTAAGAGGGCTTTAGAATGCGTTCTATTGACCCAATGTGACGAAATTTGAACTACAGATAATTCAAATGATGCGCTTGAAATTAATTAAAAAAATTATTTTAGTATAAAACTCCGCCGAAAAGTGGCATTATAATACACATCAAAACATTTGATTTGTTTTGTAAATGTTAAATAGTATCAAAAGGTAACATTAAAAATACTCAATATATCCCCCTTCATGTTAAACAATGTACTAACCAGATTTTCCACAGTTTACTGGAATAAATCTACCAGAATAACATGGTTCCGAATGATGTCCTCCTCTAGATCTGGCATAGGTGCTGACCTTTGACAGTAAATATTGTTCTTTAAGAAACTCCACAACCAAAAGTCGCAGGGGCTAATATTCGGAGAACAATAAGGCCGTGCTATTGAAAAATGACAGCTGATCACCTGCGCATCTGTGAAATGCAACTTAGCAATTGGTTATACAACAATTAATGTGAATAGGTGAGCATCCTGCATGAAAATAATGTCTAGAAGACTGTTGAAACTGTGGGATTACAAAATCCCTAAACATGTAACGGCACCATTGTCCTGAGAAGGAACAGATTTGAATTCCATTTGCAGTTATCTCTTCAAAAAATTACGATCCATTGATAAAGAAAATCTAAAACCTCACTACAATGTCATTTTTTCAGGATGTAGGTTTGTTTCTGAATAAATTGAGGTTGCAGAAATTGGACAACTGTAGTGTTAATTAGCTTTTGAGACAAAAATCGGCTTCATCACCCACAGAATATTCGATGGTCAAGTGATGTCAACTACTAATGCAGAAATAAACTGAAACCAAAAAATTTTACGAATCCCTGAGGCTTGTTTTTGTAGGAATAAAAAAGAAAAAATGTTCTTGAAGTGGAATATAGCATATTCAATGCTCAGGAAACAACTGTCACTCTCACTTTACCATGAGACGACTGACTGCTAGTTTAAGCGACCGCAATATCCATATTTCCAACGTTAGAAGACGGGATTTGCTTAGTCTCTCTCTACCTGGAAGAATGTCAAGTTGCCAAGCTGTTTCAAAGTTCTATATTATATTATGTAGGACATATGAAGACAATCCACCTATTCGCATCCGCTTCATAAGATACAATTTTTTTGACAGTTGAAACCAAATTCTTCTGTTCTATCAAAGCAATTTTATTAGAAGTTTTTTTTTTGATAAACTTTTCTTGGTTTTTTCTTACAATATATGCATAATGAGCAGATACACTATTTATTTATACACTATTACTTATTGTTAGTTTATTTATACACTATTACTTATTGTTAGTTTATTTATACACTATTATTTATTGTTAGAATCTTGATTTCCAACATTGCAATAAATCTAAATATCATTCAATGTTGAGAGAAAAAAAGGGCCTGACTAAATATTACATTTTTAAATTCAAGTTCGTATTTTGAAGGCTGAAAAACGACAAGTTTCATTGAAAAATTATTTTAATATTATTCCTGATTCAAAAGTATAAAGTATCATTTGAATCATACTACCCAAGCAAATAATGGTATTATTTCCTCTCAAAATATTTTATCTTCCTTGCAGGCTGATGTAAACGGGGCAAATAAGTGAGGAATTTGAGCTTATCAAATAATTCATTTCTTCAAGTTTTTTTCAAAACTTTGCTTGTGTTTTTTTTTGTCATGTTAAAAACAACTTTATGATAATTAAAAATCAAATGAATATTAGAAAAAGAAATTTTAGATAGAAATTTTTAGCTCATTTTCTGATCTGTTACGAAATATTGCTTCCCTTCTCTTTTAGAAAAAAAAACTGAAGCATAATAGTTTTGCTACAGAACTAGAAAAAATGACACTATTTATAATGAAAGATTAAATCATTAAGTCATGTATTTTACCAAGAATTTTATTTTAGTAATGGAAATATTGTTTTATGTCTTAGAAGCATGGTTTTCAGTATTGACTTTTGTGATTTTTATAGCCTTCCAGTAACCTTATTTTAATATTAAAAATTTCAAGCAAGAAAAAAAAAGTTCATCAAAATTAACATATTTCACCAAAAATTAAGAGATTTTTCTAACTCAAATTTTAATTTGCATTTAAAATAGAATTTTATATCAATATTCAAACTGAAACACATTTGCTTCCATTGCAAGTCTGAAGGGAAAGTAATTCGTTCTTTCTGATAAACTGCAATGAAATCCGT
>JAPMOR010073896.1:139567-164407 GCA_026543865.1 Argiope aurantia | reverse complement strand
AAAAAAAAAAAAAAAAAAAAAAAAAAAAAAAAAAAAACGAGCAATTGTTTCAATTTAATGCAAACCAAATTACCATAATTGAACGCACATAAACAATTAAGATTGCCACAAGCTATAATTTCAAACTATTGTAATTGTATCTTATACACGGCATTGCAATAGAAAAAGGAATCAGGGAAAAAAGTAAAATATATAAATCGATAGTCTCTCTTCAAACTTCCTCCACCTTGCCCTAAGAGAAATGACAATTTAGATAGTTATTCTGACTTTGGAACACACCAGTGCCATTAAGGCTCTACAGTTTGCCCTTTAAAAGTGACTGTTGAAACCTATTCTGTCCACGAGTCAGACTATTTTATAGCCCAATCGCACGCTATTTTATCCAAAGCTTTGAGGAAAGCATTTCTTTGCCTAAGGGTTAGACTTAACTCACATGGTCACTCGAGGCAAATAAGATTGCGTAACTTTTGACGTACAGCAAGGAGATAGCACTGTTTACTTTTTCTTACTTGCATCTCGGATACTTAGAATGCCTTTGCTGATAAACAAAAGCTTACATCTTATGAAACTGTGTTGTTGTTGGCTTGCATTGTCTTCACTCATACACATCTAAAAAAAGCTATTTATGTTTTCACTATTAACATGTGATCAAAATTGATTTTGCTTAAAATCGGGTTTGGTTTGAAAATTATTTTTCTCGTATGTTATAAGCTGACATCTATAAGTATCTCCAAAAAAGGATTGATCCAGTAAGACTGTTTCATGAAATAACCGGTGTTAGCTGACAATTTGCCATCATTCTTCCTTGATTTCGTAACTTTGATGTTTTCTAGTCATCATTCAGAGAGTTATTGTCAAAAAAATGCAAATAAGATAGGTGGACACATAGACATAATTCTCAAATTTTCGAAACCAACTGCCATTTCCTCAACACTATAAGGAGTTAATTGGGGGGGGGGCGTTAATTTAGGAAAGAAGAAATCTATAGATTAAAAAGTCGATTAATCTTCACGACTGATAATTTAGTTTCTTTATAATTAAATATCATAGAAAAATGCACATGAAATCAGTGTGTGTGTGTTAAGCATACCAAAACATAAAATACAAGAAAAAATATCATACACAATTGGGGCATCAATATATTACATTGATTCATCTTTATAATTACTCAAAGTTTTAAGTCAATTTATTACCTTTCAAAACATTTTAGAGCTTCATAATCATAAAAGCTTTCATCTAAAAGTATTATTCAGTATTTTCGATTGGTTTTTAAAGGTTAAACATCATTAAAAAAACATTGATTAAATTTCTAAAAAATTTCCTAAATTTTAAGCCTCTATTCTCATTGCTTAATGTGTTTTTAGTTGGGTTCGCCTGTTTGCCATTGCATCGACTGTTTGATTCTTTTTTATTTTTTTTTATTTCATTTTATTTATATTTTTTTAGCATCGCAATTTACAGAAAGAACAAAAGTCTAAAAACATTGTCATATTAATAAAATTCGAAATAAAAATCCTGCTTTGAAGTTGGAATCTAAAACTAACGGAACTGTTCTTCCCAAAACCTTCTTGAATACTCTAATAAATGTGTTAGCCCCTTCCCCTCTTCTTCCGCTGCATAAAATTGTGGATATTGGAATTGGCTGGGAACGCCACATGTGCCAAGATTTTTTTATTTCCAGAGTCCCACCCATGAGAACTGTATGCTTCGAAATATTATCGTTAAAATACAGTACATAGAGTGTAGAAAATACATATTCTGAACGCCCTTTGTTCGGACCTATTAATAACAAAATTTGACACTCAACTATAAATGCAGTCACAATAACGCATGCCAATTTCATTAACTTAGGTCATTCAGTTGCTTAGTTAATGTGTTTACATACCTGGTAAATTAAGCTGACAAACCTTCAACTTCTTGCCACATTTGATTGACAATTTTTTATGGATCTATTTTTAGATGCTAAACTTGTACACTAAAGGTTTTCATCTAGCTTTTTTCATTTTATAATTACCGTATTCTTATAATCAGATGATCAGACACACGGATTTCTTCTGAATGGATCTCATTCAAAGTTTGGTAAAAAATTTGCAGAGTGCAGAGACTATATAACAAATTTCCTTCGTTTCAAGTGATCGTGTTCACAGATAGTTTAGTTACATTAACGCCCTGTTGTAAAGCAACACTAGGACTATTTTGGGACGGACCTCGTAATTTTGAACCGTGGTTAGATGACGAGGACGACACCTGAGCTGGCACCCCCCTCTCCACGCCACACCAGCAGGAGGACATTTGGCATGACGGATTTAACATGCAATAGACCCCCTTACACGACGGTTCTTCAGTGGAATCGAGTCTCGAACTTGAAACCCTACGGCTCACAAGCCGGGACCTTATCACCAAGCCACCGCGACCCCGTGTTCTGAGATAGAGAAGCAGGCATAATTCCGGTAATAAGTTTTTCGACTCTGGGTTGTGTAAAAGTAGAGATTTGTCAAACGTAGAGACCTCAAGCTCGAATTTTTTGTTTTATTTTAATTAAACAAGTGTCTAATATTTTTAAAGTAAATAATTGTTCAAATAATAATTATTGAATAAATAAAAATATAATAAATAAATTGTATTTCGATTGAGGCCCAGTAAAATTTCCCCATTCCGACCCCTATGTATTAATATGGTTGAAAATTTAAAAAAAAAAAGCAGCAACTGATATATTATAAATTTGCAATGTGTTTTCTGTGACTTGAAATAAAATTAAAATTTAGTGAAGAATTGTGAAAACAATGAAGATTTTTTCAAAATACAAATTTTAAAAAAAAATCTTTTCACTATTGAAACTTTTCAAAACCTTTGTCTTAACTGATCTTAATCTAAAAAGCCCCTTAATATAAACATTCATTATTCTAATTCAATTCAGATTTTTTTTTTAAATAAAAAGTTTGCCAACGAAGAAGGACTTTTAAATGTCACTACTTTTTTTCTCAAAAAATTTCCGAAGATGATTAATAAATATTTTCATTGACTTTACCTTATGGTCCATAATAAGAACTTGAAAGTATTTCTGAAAAATCTATTCTGAAAAAGAAGAGGAGACGTGTTCTCGAAAAGGAAAGAAAGAAGATTCTCTTCCTCCTAAATAGAAGAGTTATAGGTTTCTTTAATCAAAACTACGTGACCGTTTAGCAATAGCGACTGGCTTTGTAGACTGATTTGATTCGCGTGATAGCTTACATCGGTGAAAATGTGATTTTTATTATTATCCTCATTATTTTCTGCAGTAGTTGCAATCAAATGAATCAGATAATGAGATCAAATGAAACGTGCTGATTTTTTTTTTCTTTCATGCTTAATGTCAATGACGGATTTCCTACTAGGCAGCTGCCTAGGGCAGCTATGTCGAGAGAGAGTCACAAGTGGGTCGGTTGGTTTCCAAATAAATAAATTCGTAAAAAAATACAAACTCAACTAATTATAAAATATGCAGATAATATTAACACTCTTTCAGGTATCGTTGGTCAGCTTCCTGCAAGTTCCATTATATTCTTTTAGATATTAGAATATTTCATGCACCAAAATTTTGCTTCAATAATATTGTGAATAAATGTGGATGCCCGATAGTCTAGAGTCATAAGAGATAAATAAAAATAAAAAGATTTGCATATAATAAGTAATTACGATATTAAAATTATGTTGAAATGTGAAATTAAACAATCCAGACTATTAAAAAATGGCATCTTATAATGTGCGCTACCAACAAACTACAAAATGTCACTGCTTGATGCCAACTTTTGGAAAAAATATTCAAATAATTTCTGATACCTATTTTATCCAACAAATTTTAAAATGTGAAGTTAAATTTGAAGAATAATTGTGCAGTTATTGTTGTTTGGTTGAAAGGAATAATGACCTCATCTTTTTAATTTGAGAAAACAGATATTATAATTTAATTTGAAGGATCACGAAACTGAAATTTAAATCCCTTAGGAATTTGAAATAAGTCCATAATCATTAATATGAAATTTATACAAAAATTAAACATAAATGAGAAGTTTCAAATTAGGAAGTAATTTTGAATATAATATGATATGTGCGATACAGTTTTCAATTATTCCGTCATATAACATCTTTTAATGTTGCTACCATATTAATACCAAAAAAAGAGTATTAAAATGAAAAGAATGCTCTCACATCCAAAAACAAATGGATTACTTTTTAAATTATTCATTTCATATATTGGCTTCTAATCGTAATAAACCTTTTATTCTAATTCGTTGTTAAAATTTAACATATGAGCATTTAATAAAATAAATTAAGGGTTTTAGATTTTTGTGACAGCATTAATCATCAAAGGGATATTTAATAGTTTCAAGTTTAATATACGAATTAGTACCTATAGATAACGAAATTTTTCCTTCGAAACACATAATAATGACTGTTTTATGAAAAGTTTTCTGACTGTATTAAGTTTGCAATCAATATTTTCTGTACATTTTTTATGCAGATTTTTTTTAAATTCTTATTTTCTGAAATATATTAATACTAATTTTTTATTATCTAAACAGTTTGAAATATCTAACTCAATTCGTATAATATGCTTTAACTTCCAAACGTGAAAATAATTTCATAAATTTTATCTTTAAAATCAAAACTCGGGAAAAGAAAAAAAAACTTATTGAACTTATTATCTAATCTAATTTCTTCTAGCAAATATCCAGAAACTACTTCAAAATATCGCACTTAGAACCATCTTAATTCTATCGCACAAAGAAGCGACTTCAAAAGGATTGTACAGGCATAGTCATTTTTATGCAAAGCTAGATATTAACAATAGTTAGCAGCTGATTAATATATAACGTTGAATAGAACACACACATGCAAAGTAATTTTTCAACAGTCTGTCAGTTTAATTACTGTTCCTCATGACGACGCGTTACGCATTAGTTATATGGCAAATGCATCACGTGCAATCTGAAAGCACGTCTAGCACTTGCTTATCATGCTTGAAAAATTTGCCCTTGATATTGCTGTGTAATTTATTTAACATGTATTTATGTAAAATTTATTGAAGAAGATGTTTGAAATGTATTATTCTGTATATTAAATTTTAAAATTACTCTAGATTTTGACATATGCAATTAATCAAAGCCTCGTTTATCAGATGAATAAGACGATTTTGACAGTGTCGTTTCCTTTCCAAATAGTTTAAATCATTAAAAATTATCATTAATTAAAACTGTCATTTAGAAAGGACTTTAAAATAGCTTTTCATGTAATTTGTAGTTCCTGTACGATCAGTCGCTTTTGATTTTTAATGTTAAAACTTTCTTATAATCAAATGAAAGTTTTATTTTAATATTATGCAGTTCTACTTAGAACATACAGAGTATTCGCTACTCTGAATAAATCGCTTAATATTTACCAATGGGCAAACCGTTGACAAGCCGTGACAATCTTTTTTTTAACTCGTGTTTTCAACATAAAGTTATGTTGTCATTTGAAAAAAAAATTAAGGATTTTTTTGGCCTGCATAGAGTTAATCCTTGTTTATTGGGTTCGAAGTAGCATTTGAGTTTGGAATTTTTAATGAAGATGAGTAAAGAACAAATGAATACATCTTATATAGGCTTATATAAGGCTTATATACTTGTGCATAGTGGCTTATATACTTGTGTATAATGGCTTATATACTTGTGTATTGTGTATAGTGGCTTACATACTTGTGACTTATAATCCTCAAATTTGCTGCAAATTAACTGCAATTTTGAATAAAATCAAATGTCATGTAACTTTACAAAAAATAGTATATAGACTTAAAGTCAATACTTAATAAATCTCTGGTCCTATTCAAAATATGCAATCAACAGATTAAATATAACCAAATTGAATGTAAGGCGCTATAGTATTCCTTCGTTATATATTTCGACTTTCGTTATATCCTTTTGAAAAAATCCTTTGTACTTTTTTAGTTTGCATAGTAAAAGTTTTTAAATATGTCTTACTTTTGCAAAACGAAAGAAATATGCCGGAGAAGAAATAGCAATTAGATGTTGCATAAATTATACAAAAGAAAGTATTTTTAAAAAGTATATTTCTATATAT
This sequence comes from Argiope aurantia, assembly GCA_026543865.1. Taxonomy (NCBI): domain Eukaryota; kingdom Metazoa; phylum Arthropoda; class Arachnida; order Araneae; family Araneidae; genus Argiope; species Argiope aurantia. The sequence goes on along the minus strand of JAPMOR010073896.1, from coordinate 158,308 downwards.
ATGTCAATTCAATAGCATTCAGACACTTGACGTTTCAATCATACATCTAAAGTGATGTTCATTATCCTTAAACAACTATTCGCAAACAATCTTTTGCTTTTTCTTCCCAAAAAAAGCTCCATGGATTCGGTAAGCGAATTAAATTGATGTATTTTACTTGTACCATATCAATGTGAACAGAATCCACGGCAATCTGTAATCAGCTGAAATAAAATGCTGATTTCAATTTTATGAATTTATATGATATTGTTGGAAGGTTAATTTTTTTTATTTATTAATGTATCCTCTCATATCCTTTAAACGATAATGGTAGGCGGCCACCGGGTGATAAAATCTCGATTTCGATATCAATTATACCAAAATTCCTGTTTGAATGGGTGTCTGGATGCACATCATATGTGGCTTGTGTTAGATATTTTACCATTTATATGACAAAAACTATGAAGGAGATCTAGCCTGTTCTGGCATTACCTTCACCGTTTTACTGTTGTTCAAAATTATGAAGTTCATCCCAAAGTTACATTTGTATAGATTCAAAATGAAGCATTAATTTAGTTATCAATATTTTTTTTAAAAAATATTGCTAAGCGAAACTTTTTTTGAAAAGACTACATTTTTTTTACAACGGAACCTTTAGAAATAAGAAATGTAACTACAGAGATCTGAAGGAATTTAAATCCGACTTTAAAATATTATTTTGCATCATAGTAATACTTTAACTCTCCTAACAAAAAATCTGTGTTGCTTAGATCACTTGAAAATTATTTTTCAAAACCAATGCTGCAAGAAATTTTCATACCAGCATTTACTTTTAAATAGACACACTATAACTATTAGAAATACCAATATACTAGCATTTTATCAGATATTTTGACTTTCTTTCCATTAATGAAAATGTCTGTAAAGAATGATTAGGAATAATTTATATAAAATTGTGCATTCATTGAAAGATGATGTCAATTTTATTTCATTCCAGTGTGAGTAAAAGTTTGTACGGCATGATTAGGTATAGTATTACATGGGAATATAGTATAAATTTTATTTCATTCTGGTGTATCAAAAAGGATCAAAGATTGCTTCTAAAAGAGAATATTGTAAAAAAAATCAATGTTTCGTTTTTACAAAATACTACCTATAAAGAGTATTGCTTCATTTTGCAAAAATATCTCACAGTTTAGAAAATTCAGAACTATCATTGAATTATCATAACTGTTAAATTATTGGACGAACATTCCGTTTTCGATGGTTTTGCTGAAACATATTTGTTCGAACTTCTTACCTTGGCATCAAGCCCATATACGACCAAGTTAAAGAAAACTGAGTGAAGTAAATTTTTAGTATGACATTTTCCCTAATTTTCAATTCCTCTAGACATATTTTTTAAAGAATGTTTTGTAAGAGTCGTAAAAATCTGATATCTTTAATTACTAACTAATAGCTCATTTTCTTTCTTACTCTGTAGCCTTAAAAAAACTTTTATCCTTGTAGTGAGTAAAAAAATAATAATAATAATGAATTTCAGGTATTATACTTCCAGACGAATAAATTTCACGATTTTTTGCATCTCTTAAATGCATGTGATCTTATTAATAATTAGCAGCATATAATAACAAAAGCATTAGACTTCTGTTTTCTATCATAATATCTATGAATAAATTTACAAAAAATATATATAATTTTTTTCATTGATCATTAAATTATCTTATCTTCCAATCAACATAGTAGAAAAATTATATTTTGATATATAATTAATCCTTCTTTTTAATCATCCAAAAATTCAATAACCAACTAAAAATGAAACAATTCTATTTAGCACCTATAATCCTTGAAGAAAACAAATGAATATTCGCTCTCTTAGGTTTACTTTTGCTTCTTACCAGCTAACCAGACTTCGTAAATAAAGCTAGCTATATCAGAATGAAAAACGATGTTGATTCGCCACGGTGGGGTTCTCACTTGATGACCGAACACATCAACTGATCCCATCTCATTGTTCATTGCCTAACCCTAGAAAGCTTTCAAATAGCACTTTACTTATCAACATGGGGAGAACACCGTCTATTTCCAATCGGTTTCGCTGCTGCAGGGGGCAATAAAAAGGCTTATTGAGAGTGAGTCTGTCCCCTTTCCCAAGCATTAATGATGATTTATCGATCCACTTCGATTCTTCTTTCATAAATCACTGATAAACAGCGGATTGACTATTTTAGCCAATTTAATTGAGGCAAGAAGACATAATAAGATTACAAGAAGAATTCTCAGTGTTATTCATGGTTTTTTTTTATTATTTAAAATAAAGTTACAAAGAGGAGTTTTTTTTATGACAGTAAATAATTTTTGAAATTTAAGAATTAATCTGCTGTCAATATGCCGAGGTGAAAATTCAATGATTGATTTTAAAAATTATTTTTAATTAATCATACTTTTTTTATTGTTGTGTTCGCTTTCAATTTTGTCATTTGGATAATAGAAGTATAAGGCGTAACATTAAAAGGAAATAAATAAATTGCTGGTTGCTCTAATCCCACTTGGTATAGGATATCTTGCCAAGTCCATGAAATAAGGAATCATGCTGAATCGAAAAACTTCAGTGACTTCTCAAAAGTGGAGCCTGAAACGTATTCACAACCGTCGTTAGTTTCCTCTCAAGTAAAATGGTTATTATTATTTTTTTTTTCGTTCCAGCATAATAGTTGACGTCAAAAAGTGGTATGAAGGCTCTAATGTTTTATCTCCAAGATACCCCCTGAAGTTGGTATTAGGCTCACCTATACTTTTTTTTTGACTCTCGGTTGCTACGCCATAGAACATCCTCTGTTGAAAAATTCGATCTTGATGCATTTAAATAACATTTGAAGTTTATACCCGGATATTCAAAATCATTCCAAGCCAAGCCAATGGAATGTGGCTTGTGGGGTGTTCTAATTAGTCGTTCATTGAAAACGTTGGGACCAAACTGGCACAGAAAAATCGTGAATGACTGGCCTAAATGGATCTGTTAAAAAAAAATGGAAGGATATGAAATGACTGGGAATAACAGATTTATTTTCAACTGACATATTGGATAAATTGCCTTCCAGAAGAACTTTCAGGGGTAAGTGGGTCCGACTTCCTTGGAGAAAAGCTTCCAGCAGCCAGCCTGATTATAGTAAATATTCGGTGCTAAATGATGCATCGGGTTTCACTATCAGATTGTTAATGCATAAATTTCTGATCTCCTTTTAGTTTCAAATAAGTTGAAAAGTTTTGATATAAGTTTTCCCCGTGCAATTGAGAATATTCTGAAATGCATGGAGAAAATTCTTAATAAAACATTTTTTATAGTTTTATTCCACTTCAAACAAATATCGATACGGAAAAAGAAAAATTACATGAATGGTAAGATTTTAAAATGCCATTTCTATAATTTTTATAGTTCTGAAACGAATATATATGCATCATTATAAATTTCAAGATGCAATTTTACAAACAATAATTTTTTGTGCCACTGAAACCCCACAACCAGCCATAAATTCTAAACTTGTAATTTTTTTAACTCCTTAAAAACTAACTTTTGTCATACCATTTTACTTTCCCTTGTGTTTGTCTTTTGTTCTTTAATGCTTGCTTAAATTTTTATGAACAGTTAAAGAAACATTTGTGAATAAATAACTTTACATTTTATGTAAATACAATAAAATCAATGAAATATAAATGCAGATAAAGATTTTAAAAATTCTTTATTTATTTGCATATTGATACAAGAATTTATTTTTAAAATTCATAAGAACGGAGTTTCCAGCTTTTATTTTTCCTTTTACATTCTTCATAAAGTTTCTGTTAATTAATAAATTGCATTAATTTTCATGCACGCAACTGCAATGCTTATGAAAATGTTGCTGACCTCTTTAAGAACATTGATATATATTGGAGCTTTTTGATTGTTTTTAATGTTAAAATTATTCTATCGAAAATAAATTAAAGTCGTTCAAATAAAAACTCAGAATGAATCCTTTATAGCTTACCAAATAGTATGCACTATTAAGTGAATAAAAAGTAATTAAACAACAAAAAAAAAATAGATTTGCTTTCTTATATTAAAAGAAAGATCGTATTTGAAAAAGTTAATTATTCCATATCTATCCATACGTACCTATTTCAAAAGAATTTAAATATGCAATACTGGCCATTATGTGTTAATTTTACTATTCTTTCCATTTATGCAATTTTACTCACAACCCGGACATAAAGGGGGGATGTTGTTTTCCCAGATATAGCTACTGTATCCGAAATAGTTCATAAACACATGGCATTGGAACGTTAATGTTGAAGACATCACTTTCACGAAGCGCGAAGCCGTAATGTAAGAACACACCCAGAACACCATCACTTCTCTTAATACATTTTTCAATCTGATTGGTAGTTGCTGCTAGTCCAAATGACTCCTTGTGCCGAGGTTCCTTGATTGCTCTTAAATGTTAAATGATAGGAATATTTCAGTCATTTTTATTCATTTGCGGGACAGTCAAGGTTTGAATATTCAATTTCTTTCTGACTTGCTGCTTTCTTGAGTTATCATCATTACAAGGCTTATTTAAAGGTTAATAGGATATAGTCGAAACCATATCATTTTCCTTCGACATGTATGGTAATAACTTTAGAATCATCACCATTGGACGTGTTTTAAAGCTGAAGCATCCGTTGATGATTCATTACACTTTTTAAAATTCTTGATTCATTTGAGCTTAAATATTCAAGATGCAAAATTATGGTATTAGTGATGAATTAATTCATTTATTAACGTTTTGAAGGTTACTATATCATTGAACCACTTGAATTCATTGTGGTTTGAAGCAATAAAATATCATCGCCTTTCATTGTGATAAATTAATATTTTTATTATACTCATAAATCTTTTTAATCATTTACCTTTTTGAACCCTTTAACATCTATGATACTAATTATTATCACATAATCTGAAAAGTCCGTACTCTTTATTTTAAATCTTGTTTCTCTGCTTTATGAGAAAAAAAAATCATTCTTTTTAAAACACTTCTTTTAATTAACAAACGATTTACGATTCTTGAATGCAAATGTAATAATGATATTTTTGCAATTGTCACGTTTTCTTTAATTTAAAATATTTTATCAATGTACTAGAAAATGAAAAAAAAACTTTCTCTTAATATGTAAAAAGATAAATTGAAACCTGTCACATTTTTTTCCAGTCTTATGTTAAAATTTACCTGGTATAAATATTTTCAGAATTCCTCAAACTTTAAAATAATGTTATTGAGAATTGAAATTTTTATTGAACTTTAAGGTAGTAAAATTAAAAAGTTCCATTATTGATTTTATTTTCTATTTTTCTAAATTTAGTAAATAGCAGGTGAGATACAGCTACTGAACTTGACTGCATTGAATTAGATTCTCTAGGGTAGACAAAAGCGAAATTTTCTTAACCATCACAATTATCAGTTCAGAAAAACATTTTAAAATTATTTCATATTTGTAAAAAATGAAAAGAAAAATGTAACACAAACAAGACATGTGTTGTCAGTTACATACATGAAATTGAATTTTAAAAGTACGTCATAGTTCATCAGTTATTGTAGTCTCTTATTTCAAACAAATATGATACCAGATATTTATTATTAGATTTGTTTGCCGCATTTTAAGATATGAATTAAAATCGAACCTTATTTATGAATGCTAGAAACCATACGCTTTTTGACTTCCAATATTTATTTGTGAGATGCACTTTTTAATTTTTCAGTAACAAATATAAGTGGGGGGAGGGGTATGTGAGAAATACTTTTTTGTAGTTGTGAGTAATATTTATTATTTCTCAACAGCAAAAGATGAAGCCAAGTGGCTTAAATTACTGTATTCCTCGAAATCAAATTACGTTAATTGCATGTGCTCTCATAGAATTTATGCAACTGGCACAGATTGGAAGTTATGAAACAGTATTTTTTTAATATCTAATTTGGAATAATAAAGAGAATCATTGGCATTTTTCAAAGTAACCTATGAATTCAGAAATAATGTGAAGAAATATTTTCGATTATTAAGTCATCGAAACCCCAAAGTAATAAGAAATATAAATGAACATTTTAAAACTTGTCTAATCTACTTATCTTATCAACATTCATCAGAGGGACTCTTAAAATTCCGTTTCTTTCCTTCAGATCCTTCAGAAGAGATGCCGTATCTGAATATCATAGATTCAAGCACCGAGGCGACAGAGAATTAATTAAACTCGTGTTTCGCGCAATCTTTGTATCTATTTCATTTATTCAAGATAATTCTTTTTTGGCGGCTTTGTAAAAGGGTTCAACTCTTTATGATCTTGTTAATATTCTATCTTCATCTGTCAAAAACACCTTTAAAATACCCCAACCTTTTTGCATAAACATGCAGATGTAAAAAAAAACATGGTTGTATGATAACTACTTATAAGTTAAGCATTTAATGAGCACTATAACAGAATATGTAAAAAGATAACAAATAATTTTTATTTTATTTTTTTACTTCGAAATGCTAGATATATAACAGATATAGCAGTTATTATAAGTTAGTCTTATATTTTTGAAATAATTAAGATTTTCCCTATGATTGAAAACAGCTCTATATCTTTTAAATAATCGTTTTATTCCAAAATTTTTATTTACAACTATTAGGATACGAATTTATAATGCAAAGATTCAAAATTTAAAAAACAGATTAAGTATTAAAAAAGCATAATTTTTGAAAGAGATTATTACAAAGTGTAGCTTTTTATTTCTATAGGCAATATTTGCAATGCCTTTTCAAAATACTTATTTGAATAATAAAGTCTAATAAAACATCCTGTACATAATTCTAGTTTCATCCCTACGATGACTTGTGATTATTAAGTTAAATTTGTTATTCTATATTAAATTTTAAGTTATAATATTTAAAATGATAAATAAAATTAATAAGCCATGAAAATCTTCACCATCATATTCAATGATTATGAATTTATATAAAACAATAATAAATATGTAATGTTATGATTCGTTGTGAAGATTATTGAATATTGTGATGATTCTCACCAGTTATAATGCCGACTTTCCAGCATCTGTGCTATAGTATGAATTGTATATTAAGAGAGACTGAAATTATGTATTTACTAACCAGCATAAAGTACTAATATTTTTTTTTTCTTACAATAGCGCCTGTTCTATTCCAGCAAAATGCTCTTTTGAGTATTTTCAATACCAGAACCATGTGTATTTTTTAAGTTAAATTTGTGCCTATCTTTTAAATGTGAACGCGGTTTTAATGAAAGTAATTGTTGTTGAGGAAAGGAGTTCGTATTAATTGCAGCATCCGATAGCTACAATACTTAGAAAATGATATACATTTCATGTATTAAATTATATACTTTGATAGTTTAATTTGTAATGGTGCAAAGAAATTCTTTAAATGGAAATCTTTCCTTTTATCTCGATTACTACTATTAAAATAAATGGGGTACGCCACTAAATGTAACTTCAATTATTTTCAAATTATACTATGATATTGTTTTTATGTGTTAAATTATCAAATTCAAAGAATAACCTGAAACTACTTACCATTAATAATCTTCATTCAACGCAATCCTAAGCATTTTATACATCATAACTGTGATTTCGAATATAATTTGGAAAACTTTATAATTTTGTGTTAAAGAATGTAGTTTGAGGATGAAAAATGGCAAACTAGATATATGGTAAGAAAACCGCAGACAACAGCTCCTCTTTAATCAATGGATAAAACAGTTTTCTGTTTGTTTTCAACATCTCAGATAATAAATAGCCACCGCCTGGGAGAAAGCTTTCTGTTCTTGAAAATAATAGTTGGCTTCACGCGCGGTAAACTTAAATGGCCCCAGGAGTGTTTCTATAAAAGGAGCTTTCGGTTAAATGGTGTAATTGGCGGCTAGGCTCCATTTGCCTAACACCTAATGAGGACCTATCAAAGAAACGGCTCTCAATCATTGTCTCCAAGGCAAAGGATTGTCAGATCGAACGGCATTGCAATCCTACAGAAATTGTAGGTTTCTCAAGTAAAAAAACGCCAAACTGGCTGGAGAAAATGAGATGATTAACAAGTGCGGCATGAAGGTGTCATTCAGGCTTCACCTCCCATAATGGTGGGAATGGGAGATTTTCATTAAATTTAAGTGCACCCAAGATAACTGAAGACCCCGGGCGAGACAAAAAGTATTCAATAATGTCGGATGATAGTCGAGAATTGCCCTTCTGCGACAAATTTTAAGTGCGTCGTGGTGGGTCAGCGGCAGCTGAAATATTGCATGCGATTTATCAAGTAATTATCTCAAGTGATAAAACTGAGAGGGAGAGATTAATGTCCAGTACCTCCCTTTCCGTTCCTAATGTCGGACTTTAATCTCGACTCACATCTCAATTATGAGAATCCATTCCATGTTTTCAACCATTTAGTTACCGTTGGAATTTCAGGTGCGGTTTTATGGCGATTGTGAATTAAGTAAATGCGCTATTGTGAATGATTCGTTGCATATTTATTAGGGCTTAAGGTGTAAATTAAGTTGTTACAGTTTTAGAAACATTGCCTTGTCTTTAAGAAACTATTTCTTTTGCCATACAACGCTTAACCTTAGCTTTAAATGAGAATAAAAGACATAATATATAATGGTTAGCAATTCATTCAAAGGAAATAATATAGTGCTTAATAACTTACTAACTATTAGTGTTGAAAGATTATTAGAATATACTTTAAATAAAAAATAGAAGATTTTTCGATTTTTTTTAAATCTTCTTTTGTATTTATCCATTAGTGCTAACATTTATTAAGAAATTCTTTAATTTTATATCTTTCGAACTTCTTAAAGAAACCAATTCTTAGATTAAAAACGTTCACAAAACACTTGAGTTAAAACCAATTTAATATTTGCATTTAAAATAATTAAATATTATTATACTTTTTAAATATACAAAGGTATGCATTTTAAAATAGCGAAACACCTATTTAAAAAAATTTTCGTGTACCTATTTACATAGATGTTCAAATAATATATTGATTAAAATAAAGCCTCAGAAAATACGCACAAAAATATATCAATAACTATTGTGAAATTCACTTATTACTTTGACATTGGCTTAAAAACTATAACCGTTATTGAAGAAAGTTTAATAAATATGACTGAAAGAAATCCTTATTCCATTCAACTCAGATACAAATTGCGTGTTGCGCATTTCAATGAAAATTTCCCTTCAGGCATGTTTTAAAGAATTTTTATTGCTTTCTCCAACTCTAAACCATCGCTCTTTATTACTTACGACAACAAGCCTCAATATTAATAACAACAGGCTTCAAAACATTTTCTTTTTCAGGTTATTATCTTTACACTAATTATTTACTGCTTGCATTACAGCCATAAAATTACAGCTACAGGTTACCACATTCGCCATATCCCTGCTCTAATATAATTTTAACGATGTGGACAAAAATTAGACTGATAATCGTCTTCATTGACATTTATTTAATCATAAGTTTTGCATGTACGCATCCCTTCTTTATCTCCAAATATTCACATTTCTGTCATAATATTTCCTTAAAGTAAGATCAGATTGTTTGTCAATTCTGAGACTTCAAAGGATTCTAATACTCTTCATGCCTTCAAATTAGCTTTAAATTATTAAATTGAATTAAACTACTTTCATTTGTATTAATACTAGTCGGTACTCGGCACGTTGCTGCCGCAGAAGAAATAATTTTCGAAATAGCGTTTGAAATTTAAAATAGTTGTCTTGTTTAATTAGGAATGATAGAAAGAATGTTATTTATTTTCTTATTGGCAATGAATACATTCATTGAAATTTTATTATATATAAAGAAGAAGTACAAATAATATTTATTCAATTTTTTTACTTTATTATTCAAGTCTTTAGTGTAGACAATATTTTTTTTCCGTCTTCAGCAAAAACAAATAAATTTCTGGCTTTTCTAAGCATCCAGCATACAAATGACCATATGAAAAACATGGATTTTCTAGGTTCAATCCGCACATTTGAAGTGATTGACCTTGTTTCTTATTAATGGTCAGTGAGAATGCAAGTCGAAGGGGGGGACTACAGTCATTTGAAATTAAAAGGTATGTCGGTGGGAATAATAGGAATGCGTGGAATGAGCACATTTTCTCCTATCGACTTTCCATTTAGAATAGTTACCTCGATTCTTGTCGCATATTTGTCATTTGATTCTGATGCGCGTAATAAGGTAGCATATAAACGTTGTCTTTCGATTCTTGTCGATGTTGATCTTGAGACTCTGAGGCACATGAATTTGCAATAATAATGATTTGATCTGCTTGTCGTTCCTCATTTGTTTGAGAAGCTCGAATTGTTATTTCTATGTACTGCGCTAGTAGAACTATTATGTGACGAACGTTTGAGGACATATTTTTTGTCGAAGTAATCAACACGATATACACTTGAATCGAAATATCGTTTATTGATTTACTGAATAAGTAGAAAAATTACTGTTTGCACTGCAAAATTTTCCTTATATAAATTAACTTGATCGACATCGATAATAATAATTCTTTTTTGTATGCTCTGAATAATATATGCGGTTTGCCGCAGACAAAATATAGTGCACGCTGAATGCTAACAACCTGTGACATCCATTTCATTAATGAGAAGAAAAAAATTAGCACTTTCACTAAATATTTTCGATTTCATTTCACTCACATTGATTGGCATCAGTCCTAATAATTTTATTTTGTTTGATATGTGTGCGATTAACTCCGAATGGCATGTGCCGTTTACTGTTTGTCTTTTGTCGATTATCAATTTTATAATATAAACTTCGCGCAAGTGTAAGGAATAAGTTGACAAAGTTTTATCGGAATCGATTGAACAATACGGCAGCTAATAAGATACGAACAAACAAAAATTCATTTTTATGTATTAGATATGATAACTGTACTATGCCTGTAGCCTTTGCGCAGGTACAAAAAATAAATTAACCAAATTTCATCGCAATCGGTCGAAAACGGCACAAACGATCGAAAGCACAAGCAAAAATTCATTTTTATATATTAGATAATATATGCTTTTGATATAAGAATGCAAAAAAAATTGAACAAAATATTCTAATAAATGAAATAGCACCTAGCGTAAAATACGCGATGGTGACTCTTTTGATGTCGAGTACATAGAATATTAGTATAAGCATTAAAATAAGCTGCAAGTCAAAATACAATATGAATTTTTGAGTCTCAAAATCTTTGATACAAATGCAAAATATAGCCTAGTTTTCAAAAAATTTTGTTAATTTTAACATCTTTTTAAATGATTTTATAATATCAATTTGCATGTAGAATGAAATATGCTGAATAAAATATTAATAACAAAAAATAAATAAAAGAGTATAATGAAGTATTGATTATGATAGAAATAAACTCAAAGAAATCATAAAAGACTATATACAATATTTAAGTTTATATATTTAAAAAAAAATAGCGTTTTGGGACAGGTTAATACATCAATTCTATATTGACATTTTCAATTTCAACTAAAAATGTAAATTAAAAATAAAACATTTGAAAATCTTCTTCAATCCATGCACGCGACTAAGCAATATTTCACTGCAAGTGTTATAATCTTGAAGATTGTTTTTTATGTTAAAAAGGATGAACATGTTTTCCTATTTTATAGCAAGACTATTTATTCATATGTCTAAGAACATATGTATGTGTTGCTCACATGCAATGTTCATTACTTACAAATGTTTTGAAACATTTTGAGCATTTGCCTCTTATCCACTTTATCATATTCCCAGTTTGTTGATAGAACAGGTGCTTCCGATTTTTGACCAGTCCAGATTGATGCCAGGAGCACTATCAGGGTCTGCAATTTATCTCCTTATCTAAATCAGTGTAATCAAACCTCCAATCTCAAATTCGCATCTCGTAGTATGCAAATTAATCATCCCAAACGTGATTCCGTTTGATAACACGCAACTTTTCGAAATGATGGAAGACTCATGCATCGGGCGTTTTTGTCATACTGTACTAATGTTAGTCTTTGTACTTTTTAACTTTATAGGGAGAAAGTTTACACTTGAATAATGACAAACCGAAAGTCATATTTCTTTTAGTTCCTCCCGAGTGTGAGATGAAACGTGAGAATTTTTCCAAAACAAATCCAAGGAAGTTTATTTTTCATATTCAATGGTGTAGTTACTGTCTCTCAAGAAGGATATTTATGAAATTCTTTGATAATGGTGCATTCACGATTTTTAGCAGCCATACTTTAGTACTTACACTACAGACATTTTCAAAAACGGGAAAAAATATTAATGCCATGGAATTATGAATAAGCGACAAAAATATGTAAAAAATTTCAGATTTAACCACGATTATTTCTTTTTTCGGTTTAACCCTTTCTTTCCCAAATGGAACTTTAAAATAAGTAAAGTATTTTTTTTTCTTTTTTTTTAATGCCAACTGTTATCATTGGAAAGATTATAAATGGTAAAATTCTTAAATTTTGTCACATAAAAATTTTAAACTAAAAATTTCTTCAAGTTATTTGGCAGATAAAATTTGCTGCATGCTAAAAAAAGTCAAGATTAATGATTAATTATGGCGAACATGAAGTATGAAATACTTAAAGACAAACATCATAAAACTATTCTTGTTTATGATGCGATTCCAGTATCGACAGTGACGAATATTAAAAAAATTGTTCAGCAAGTATTCAGCGAAAACTCAGGTGAAAACATATAGAGATTATTGATGGAATATCCTGCTTGAATAGTAAATCACAATGACCTGTCAGCAAGAATCTTTTCCGACATCAAAAAACTAAATTTTCAAAATTCAATCGTATCTCAAATATGCTCATGTTGTTCGAAACTTCAAACCAGCGGGAGTGAGATAGGTTCTTGCATACTCTCTATTAAAGGTATTGCCCCTCTTGCCACCTTAATGCCGCATAAACACTGTGGCAAGACAGTGAACGTCACGAGTACTCAGATTTTAATTTTTCGGTATCCTAAACACTAGCGATTTGTTTTTCGTAGTATAGTTAAAGAAACGAGGTTACATTTTACGCTCATTTTTTATAGCTGGATTGTAAACAAATTTAAGATATAGATATTATTTTTACAAAATCTCGTAAAAATTTTGATTTATCTAAATCAATATGCTTTTGAGTAATAAAGCTACCTCTTATTACTCACCGCTAATTGAGTAACACTTTTTTGAGTGATAAATACATACAAATATTCAGAGGAATTGATGGTAAAACCTTTGTCAGATGTGATCCAAAAATTTATATCTCTACATTTTAGTTGATAAAATTACATAATAAATTTTATCTTTATAACTTATTAAATTTTGTAGTTCTCATATTCACTTGGGGTTCAATAGACATAATTCCTGTGAATGGATTTTTTTCAAAATTCTATAAAAATCTAGAAATTTGGTGTAAAGATAACATAACAAATTTTAGATGTAAAGTTTAAAATCTTTCTTTTTTAATTTTCTGGTTTACATACAAGTAAACGATCTCAGAAATGTGTTTTTCTGATTGAGAAAGGTAAAAAATGTAGAAGTTTAATTTCTCTGAAGCTAGCAGTATTTTCTTTTTGTATAAAGTAATATATATATATATATATATATATAGGCAACCTGCTTTTATTTTTAGAACTAATAATACTCCCACCAAATATATTCATTTTGATAGATCTTTCAGAACATTCTTACTAATTAGCTATGAGCTTAGTGTGCGTGTGTCTTATATACATTCATATGCATATAATAAGCACATAGATGATATTTTATAAAACTAAAAATGCTGCCTACTTCTATTTTTGAAACTAATAACACTACCACCAAATATATTCATTTTGATAGATCTTTCAGAACATTCTGACCAATTAGCTGTGAGCTTAGTAAACCGAAAGGAGGAGGAGCTGTCATTTATTATCCCTTCAGAAAAACATCCCTCTAAATTTCACATCCTCGAACTTCTTTTGTATGCTCTGAATGGCATCTTCCACGGCATTCTTTATGAGTCCAGATCCCATCAAACCTAGAATCATTGATAATTGCTGGGGTTGATAGCCATTAGTAATACCTTCGGCTACTGAGTTGCACAGCATGAATAGAATCGGTGAGGCGACAAGTCTGAATTAATGACTAATTATGTTCTATAAGAGACCACAGAGATTCAGATCCGAAATTAAGTAGTTAGTACTTGTCGCTCCAGGCTTCTATCATCCTGAAAAATTAGTATACATAACGCAAAATTCAAATCAGATGGTCAGATCAGTGGAAAAAATCTAGAATTCAATTCACTCTGTTGTAATTCCAGATTCAGAAGGACAGTAATAAGTGTATTAAAAAAAATGAATTTTCTTCAACGCAACAGAAGTAATAAAAGTTCTTATAGGAAAGGATAACCATCGTTATAGAACAATGAAACAGTATTAAAGAAACATTAAGAAAGCTAAACCATTTGTTTCTTGTCTTTCTTCTTTTCTAATAAGAATAGCGATAATAGACAAGAAAAGAAAAGGTACCATTACGAAAACAATGATCGATATACTTAGAATAAAAAGCTGATCTGAGAAATTTATTGTTCGTTTGTATTTGTAGCAATCTTAATTCTATTGCAAAACTACTGTCAGATTACTATGCAATAAAAGAATAATGGAAAAATTAAGACATACATTTAGGGAGTATCTTGCAACTTAGTAGCAGTCAAGAACCGTAATAACTTGAATTCGAACAATATCTCAATTGAGATGAATACCTCGTATTTCAATTTTGAATATTTTTACGGCGATGACTCAGCTTTAATAAGTACAAAAAAAAGAAAAGTATAAGAAATTAAATTACAAAAATTGCTTTCATATATTAGCAATATTTTAACCAGCTAGAATGGTCTCCCCAAAACTTTCTCGCATACTCTCTAATAATAAAGGTGTTATTCTCAACCGCCTCGCAAAAGATTGTAAACTTTGAATAAGGCAGAAAACGCTTTAAATAGCAATGACGTAAGATAGTTAGCAAATATAAATCGATCGCGTGTGTTTAGCTTTTACACTAAATGCATCGTGAGATTCTTGGCGAGTTTTTTGATAATTAATCTTTAGCATGCAGTTAATAGTATCCAAAAATAAAATATAAAAATAAAATATAATTTAATAGCCTTCTTCCCAACCAATTGAATCCCAAATTTGACACAGAGTTACAAATGCAATAACAAAATCGTATTTAAAGTATGATATATTTAATTCAATGCATTTTTGAATTACCGTGGTCACATGTTTTTGAAGCCATAGACAGAAATTTAACTCCGTCTTTGGATTTAACTCAATATTTGATAGGTGTCTTCTATATAGATATTAAATCTCTGTATCGAATAGCTCTCTTCGTTTGATAGTTATCGTATTAACGTATATTTAAACAGACGAAAAGACAGACTTCCTCTGACTAGAGCTTGCTCAAAATGTGATAAAAATCTACAAATTTGGCATAAGGACCATATACCAAATTTCATGCATCTATCTACAAGCAATTTTTAGCTATTTTTGTTCGTTTTCCAAAAGACGTGTTTTTCGAACTTGAGGAGTTCTAAAACTTGGAGATTCGTCAAAATCTCAAGTTCAAATTTTTTAATGATTACAATACCTTTTCTGTACTTCTTATACGAGTAAGTAAAAATACTCTAGTAGCTTGTTGGTAACTATGCAAATTAATACGCAAGATCTAGAAGGAATTTATTTATGAAAATTTTTTAATAAACCGCTTTAAATCCTCTAGTCAAGTTCCGTGCAATTTCAAATTATTGTACTTCGACAACTATCGAAAAAACAAATATGTATAAAGCTGAAAAGCTATCACAAAATGTGAAATAAAGTTTAAAAAGCAATTAAAACAATTTGTGAAATTGTGTCACAGTTAAATCTCGACCAACAAATTAAACAAAAAACAAAAATGCTTCAACAAATTAATCTTGTACATTTATGTGAGTCTCTACACTTAGCATTTCACATTATTAAAAAAAACCACTTCTATAAATGAATTTTTGTCTTAACCAATTAATGCAATTAAGTAATTTCATCATTTCTAATTTCGAAACGTATATTTAATGCTATTTTTTACATCTATTTATGGATGTCTACGAAAATACGCCAATTTCTCACATTGATATCTGAAATTATTTTAGAATATAATTTTGTTTTGAATAATTTTATATCTGAATAATATTTGCTACTTCATTCTATTATTTTGTGATTAAAGCCTGATACACTAAATGACCAATAGTATATTCATGTGAAATTTCCATTGAATTGATCTTTCCGAAATACGGCGAATCCTCCTTCTAATTTTCTTAATAATGATTTGCAATTCCAATTAATTATCTCAACGAAGCATTAAATTTAGTGCAGAAGAATAAAATTTAATGAAATAGCCTGCAGGCAACATTTGTACGGTGTACGTTATATATATATATATATAGAGAGAGATAGATAGATGCTTGCGAGTTGCAATTTTGAATTATATTTAGAATATCTGGAAAAAAAGAGGCTGCAAAAGTTTTCTTTTAATACATAACTTAGTACTTAATACTTAACATTACGATTTAGACTAAACAAAAGCAAACGGAAATTAAAAGAAATTATCTTTATTTCATTGCAATTGCTAAATCCAATCTTTTTATTCTGTATGGTAAAAGATTATAGATGTCTCGGGAGTCAGTCTTAAGGTAATATATGGAAGGAAAATATAAGTTTATTCATGTCAATTTTTGAAGGCACAAATATGAATGAGTGAAAAACTAATACTATACTCTGAGCATCACTTACCATTGCCTAGACACGGATGACAACTGGAAGCTGAAGAAAATACATTATATTCTTGAAGCCACTTATCTTCATTAAGTCATCTATCTATCTTTTACACTTACTCACTGCATTGTGTTTATGTATTTTTTTAAATATGATCAAATGGTCCATACAATATAACTTCTATAATAAAAGGGCAAGTCACTTTTACAGCTATATGGTCGGATTCTTCCGATTTCATTTACAGTGACGATCAGTATTTTATGAACTGATAGAACTAATTTCATCAACATATTCATAATTTTTATCACTCTTCAAGAGCCCACGTACTCGTTAGATACTCTGATAAAAACTAAGATGATTGATTAATGAATAGTTCCCTGCTTAGTGATAGTTCGAGGATCTTAACACTTAATTAAAATTCTTTTTTTTAATGTGCATGTCACTCAAACTAGGGATTTTCTTCTACTATAAAGATATGCATTGTGATTTGCTTTTTAGTCTTATATAAGTAAGAATATGAGTTGAGGTAATGTCTGGTAGTTATATAAATTATCTATGTCGAAACAGCCTTTGAACAAAGGTGATTTGCACTATGACTATTTTTCATAATAAAAGGGGGAAAGTTTTGTATTTTGTATGGAGGAAGGGAAATTATTTTACAAACTGAATGTTCTTAAAATATATGCTGTTCTCTAGAATGCCAAGAAATTTGACAGGTCTACATTTTTTTTTATGTCGGCCAGAAAACTAGATTAATTTCGAATATTCCTTTAAAAATTTTCAAAAAACATTTTCCAAAATTTAGTTTCCTGCATCTATATAATGTTAAAATGCTTTTTATTCGAAAATAGATATTGTATACTTACTTTGATCATAAATTACTAAAAAGAAAATTATTAAAATCACTGAATGGAATGAATTCCTCTCTATTTTATATTCTTTCTCCCTCTCTGTTATCAAAGACCCTCACTATTTTATTTAAAAGTTGTACAGCATTAAAAACGAAATTTTAACTTCTATATTTGAAATACATTCCTATGAAAAGAGGTAATGAGTCAACTTAAGAAAGAAGAGTGTTGCAGGAAATATTTCTCAGAGATTGAAATGTATCCTCCTTACCTCCAAACATCATCTTAAAATATACCTTTTAATTTTTTTTATTTAATCAAATTCTTTTGTTTTCATGATCAGAAGACAAAATTTTCTGCTTATTAAAATTTATAGTCCAGTTCTAAAATGTCTAGTATCACTGAAGTAATTTCTTCGTTTTCATCATTTCATTAGTGAGAACTTACTTTTAATTCTCAGACAGATGCGACACAAATTTAATTTTAACAATCAATGTTTACTATATCTCAAATATATTGCTGTCTCAACCAGATTATGGAATATATCTCATCTTTTTATTATCTTAAGTCATCCACCAATTAATAAAATCTTAGTGCTTACAATACAGCTTTTTCTAAAAAGGATTTTAATTACAAGAATCTTAGTATATTTCCAATTTTTCTCACTTCTTCAGTAATAAGTGGAAAAAAAATCTTTGGAGAACATCCTTTAAAATAAAGGCTTAAGCTTCATTTTTATGCGAATTTTCAGAAATTTCTATTAATAATGTTGATAAAATTATTTCTTCTATTCAAAAGTAATATTGATTTTATTATAAAATATATTTGCTTTCCCAGATTTTATAATTCCATTACTTTATTTTTAATTATCGACCAAGAGAGTAAATCAAAAAGGAAACCTTTTGCTCAGATTTTTAATTTTAACTGAAAGAAAAATAAACAACAACTGGCTAGTATCTTCCTGAAAAATATATCAGATTACACAACAAGAATGTGAAACTTTATAATTTTTCTAAGTTCCAGTTTTGTTAAATGAATCAAATGTCTATATATATAT
>JAPMOR010073896.1:101309-122670 GCA_026543865.1 Argiope aurantia | reverse complement strand
CCGAAATGCATGATATTTTCTGCTACAATTTCCAGTCTGTGATAATCATATATGTGATACTGTTAAGAGGATAACTGCCTGCCTAAATGGACATATCATTCACTAATAATACAGTTTTCTTTTGTATGAGTAGCAATAGAATATTAAAGCAATTGATTTCCAAACAAATATTCAAAGGGAAATTATTTCTTAACTTTATTTTTATATTTATTATTAAAATTATAAATATAAGACATAACACTATCTTAAAATAAATTAAAAAGTACCAGAAGAATTTAATTCTGAAGATTACAAATTGAATCCTTACTCCGCCAACCACATGAAAACATCATTATAATTTATTCTTTTATTCTATTATTTTATACCTATTAGATTTTTATTTCAATGTGTCTTAAAATCTCTCTAGTCAAGAAACAGGCAAATTCCATTGGGCGGGGGAATCAGCAGGACGATTCTAATCATTTAGATATGGAGAAATTGTACTAACAAAATCAGTATGCAGAGAAAAACTCTTAATGGATCAATTGTACCGTTCCTGAAGAAACAGCTAATGGCAAAAGAATTTTTGAACTTTGGATAGCTGACTTTTGGGCTTCAGATAGCTTCAAAACCATAAACATACTACTGAGACCGAAAAACATTCTTAATGTTCATTTAAAATACATCTGTAGTAGATATTTCTCGCAAAATATATAAAACATTTTTTAGACTTCTATAAACATATAACAATAATCAAGAATTAATTAATTTTATAGTCTGATAATGAAAACAAAATCTCATTTGTTCTCCAAAAAACAAAAACGAGAACAAATGAGTAAAAAATATGCATTAAAATTTATTAGCAAAGTTTGTTTGCAAAATAATATTATAATAAAATTATTTGAAATATTGCGAAAAGCCTTCGAAGACATTACTTATCGAAAGCAAGAGATTTTGAGTAAAATAAAATGCTTTAAAAAGTTAAAGAATTCGTCATCAATGAATCACGTTCTTAAATACCATCCATTTCGTCTCCGTTGGTGGATGGTTTGAAAGTCAATCCACCAGTTCTGTGAGCGTGTCGATCAGGTCAGAGAATGGTACTTAGTGGTCATCAATTAATAATTAGGGATAATAATTAGTTCCAATATGAGAAATGTCGAAACTAACACAATCAGTCAAAGAACTACTCATCGGCTTTGCACCACAATAATGTGTCTCTTTACAATGTCATTATTGTTCATGAATATTTGACAAGAAAAATTCTTCAAATATGCCTCTATATGCTTCATATTCACCTGATAGGGCATAGGGAACTGTCTCATTTCCGCGGTTTAAATTTCTTTAGATGTCCTCATTTTGAGTGTATTAATTATTCAATAAAAAATAATTTGCTGCTCAGGAAAAGTTTCACAAAACGACTTTAAGGCAATTTTTGGTGAATGGAAATAAAAATCCTTGCAGACATACATTATAGTTGCAATAGATTACTTTGGAAGAGATGCAATAAAGTGATACCTTGCGGGGTATTTTTTTTATCATAATAGATGCTATAGAGTTCAAATTTTAATGTAAGTTAAAATGCAAGTTAATTTTAATCTGAAAGCAAACTGCGTGATAGCTTCAGGAAAAAGGAAGAATTTCATAATGAAAACTTTTTTATAAAGATAATTGTTAATGAATGTGTTTTCAAGCTCTAACATCATGCTCATTTTAATATTTTATATCTTATTTTAGCTTTAAATCATTGTCAAAAGAATATTTAACATTAACCTATAAATTATATAAATAATTCTAAATGAAAAATTGAGTTTAAAAAAAGTTGGATTAATTTAAGGAAGAATTAACCCAATTCTTTATTTTTTGAAAAAATAACTTTTATCTTGTTACATTTTTTTTCAAACAATATGCAGTCGCATACTCTTGTTGATCTTATTCTAAACTTCTTCCCGTCTTCAGAGTTTTGAAAAATTTACTCTATTTCTTCATTTCATTCATCAACCTAATCTTAATGAATTGCATTCATTATTTTTTTAAATCTTAAATTCATCATTATTTCGAAATTTTACAGTAAAAACGAAAAATTGATGTTCGTACAATTACGCTTATAGTTTATACTTTCAATTTTGAAGAAATTCCTACTTAAGAAAACTGATGCAACAACACGCTTCACAAACGGAACTTCGCATAATAAGAATTGCGCATTGTCAATGCATCTAATGTCAATGACAACGTTAAATGATGCATATTTTATTCAATATTTCATGCTTGTAACAATGAACTCAATAAGTTCATAATTAATTTTCTCTGACTTCTTGATATAAAAAGTTTTAAAATTTTATATACTAATGTGTTTTCGATTATAATATATCAGTTTAATATTTTCAGAACTTGATTATTAATTAATTAATGGTAAATTAATCAAGTCAGGGCTTGATATTTAATTTACTAGTTTAATCCCACTTTGACTCCGTACGATTAGTGACATCGGTGATGATTCTGAGTAAAATTTATTTCAAGCGTTTATAACATTCATAACAATAAATTATTAATTAGAAATTGAAAAATAAAATATTTTTAAATATTCATAGATTTTTTTTCTTAATACATTATTATAGATATATTTTTAAAATTGTTTTTATTAAATTTGAGGCCTTATTTCGAAGGTTTTTAACAAGACGATTAAGATAATAATTATTGTTCCATTCTCATCTACAAATCGTAAATTCTTATAATATTTCATCATTAACAATTATATAACACCCTACAAAGCACATCTGTCAGTAATTTTATTATATGCAAAGTATAGAAAAACTGTTACACAAAAACCAGGAATCTCTTATCATTCTTTATCATATATATATATATATATATATATATATATATATATAAATGTTGCAACTATGTTTTAAATGTGGAAGGAGGCAAGCGTAAAAGGTAAAAGAGAAATACATATACTTATAATTTCACAAATAATACCTATCCACGCGCATAGAATTACGTCCATTTTACCTCACAGCACGAGAACATTTACCTCCCTTGTTTTGCACTAGATTAAAGTAAGAATTGCAAGCATTTTACCGTCGATCCGAAGGTATTTATTACGGAAGAGATAAGTGCAAACTAAAAGGGGAATAAAAGTCATCAGTTCGACAATAGGCTCAACCTTTCTAACAATTTTCATTGTCGGCAGAAAGCACACCTGGATGTAAAAAAAGAATTTATACTCGGAGAAAAAAAGATCCAAATAAATGTTTCCCCTACGTTTGAATTAGCCGTAGGGAATTTCAGTTAGTGACTGTTGTTTTTTTCTTATTCCTGTTGGATTGCTTTCTTCTCTCTTTGTTTTATTCCTCTTTACACTTGCGGGTTTTGGTAGCATGCCCGCGGGCCTTGATTGACCTCACGATGCTAACCTATTGCGGATTTCGCGCGCCATCATACCGATTCTATTAAATATTTTAAGTATTGTTTGGAAAGGGAAAAGAAACACAGTTGACACGCAGTCGATTTGCCAATAAAGTGAATGTCATCGCTTAAAATAACAAACGTTGAAGATTTAATTGGGTAAAAGTTTTTTTTTACTTATGCTTTCCGACTCTATGTTTTCGCATGTTTTATAAATAAAATAGAAAGGATTTTGAGAGATATTCACATTACACTGATCCTGTTAATGAAAGCGTGCACAGAATATTCATTGATTTTATGTTATTATTAATTTTTAAGTTTAAAATTACACGAGGATTGTTGTTAATGGCAATTGGTAAATTAAGGGTAATTGGCATTTTCAAATCGAAAAAAGAGCAGAAAATTTGTTATCAAATAAGCCATTTATTATAAATTTTCGGGATTATTAATTCAATTATGCCCTTTTTATAAAATATTACTTGGATTTGTTAAGATTCTATCATGAAGCGGTTCTTCAGAAATGTCAAAAAAAAATTACTATTCAAAGATTAGTTTGTTTGTTTAGTTTACTTATATTAACATCATAAGCAACATAACATAAAGCAACACTAATTCAATTTTGGGATGGACTTTGTAATTTTGAACCGCGGTCAGATGACGAGGACAACACCTGAGCTGGCACACCCCTCTCCAAACTTCCACTCCACACCAGTGGGTCTATCAAAAGAAGGAGCAAAGCACAAATATCTACAGAAGCTATGTTTATGATGCAGGAAATTTTTTTAACCCGAATCTATTCAAGAGGTCATAACAGATCATACTCATTTCATTCCCCATTATTATGTCACCTGATGCTTATTTCAAAGAAACGTCATTGGAAAATGTGTCCCTTCTTTGAAGTTCCAGCAGTTTTCATGGCTCTTTGCATGTATTAAGCGAACAAAGTCAATTCCATTTTAAACAATCTTTGTATTGGAATATATTTGAGAATTATCGTAATTGATAGGTCATTCCATAGCTATGTTGCAACAAACTGTTAGTATATATCAGTTTGAGTAATGTTCCTGGTTCTTCTCTTTTAATGCTATTTATAAAAGGATATTTTTAACCAAAAAAGAATGTCTTGTTCAACGATCTACACAATGACTTTAAATTTAAAGTAGTTATTTAATAAATTTTAATAACATATTTCAGATCATTATGATTTTTTTAGCTGTTTCTGCTTTCAAAAATCGATACGTTTGAAGGAAGAATGTTATGAGAAGAGAGCTGTTTAAAATTGTCTTTCTCGTAAGATCGAATTTAGATTTATTTCGAGTTTTTAACCTTCTCCTAAAATAACATTTATGAAAACAAAAATAAAATTACTTTTATAGTAATATTTTAAATATTATCTTTAATTTGTACATGTTGATTTTCTTGGTCTATTCATTTGGCATCATAATTTCAGTATATTAGTTCGCTATATCAGTTCGCTATTTTTCGGTTTGTTAATATTTAAGGTTGTGTTACTTAGACTTTTTGAGCTGCACATTAGAAAGAGAGTTTCGTATCGCATTGGCCTTTGACAAAACTCATTAAGCTATAAAATTACCGATCTGATGTGATCATTTAACAGTTATTAATCACAGTTTGTTTTTAAGTGAAATTTTTAATCATTAATCATGAACAGTATCACTCTTCTGCTCACGTGAATGGAATTTATACAGGTCAATTGACCTGTATAAATTCCATTTTGAAGCCGATTGCGTTTGTTGCGGGAAGAAGTGGCAGCTATTTTAGCGTAAAACAATGTACAATTAAATATTATATAACTCGCACAGTTATGTCTGTCATAGGATAAAGGTATCATGTGAATGTATTACATTCTTTTCTAATTTCGATTGTTAAATTCCTTTCTTATTGTCCTGTTTATATTCGTTGCTCTTCATCGATATTATTTTAATCCACATGCTTATGAAGAAATACTGGAATATGTTTTTTTACTAATACATGATAAGATATTCTCTTGGAGTATTGTAAGTATTCTACTCATATTTTCTTAGTTTTTCAATTACTCTTTCGACAATCGATTGCTTAAATGCTTAAACTAGCCGGATTACTTTTAATACTTTATATTTATAAATTGTTACATTTTTTTATTAAAACCATACTTCAAAATTTCAAAAGGTATGAAGCAAACAGCATTTCAAAGAGAATTTCACGACCATAATTTAGACATCAATGGAATTTCTTTTATATATATATATATATAGTTATTATTGATTTTATCTCATTCAACTTACACAATACACTCTGAGCAATCATGTTTAATTGGGGAGAATCTGATAAACGTAATTTTTTCTATTATATTTGCTCATTGAATTCAATTTTAACTACACAAATTTATTTTATGAAGCTTTAGATACCAAATGTACCACACTGATCAAAAGAGCAAAATGGGCAGTATAACGTCACAGAAAATTCATTTTTCTTATACATAATTTTACTTGGCATGATTTCATTATATGGAGAAAAAAAATAAGATCTCTTCATCTTTTGGCATTATTATATCATTCATAATCCCACAGTGGCAATTATTTGCATTCAGGTAAGTTGAAAAACAATTATTTGCATTCATGTGCTTTGAAAAATCATTTTAGGCATTCTTCTTCAATGATTGAATGGTAATCATTCACGCTTGCTTTCAATGGTAACAATGTAGAAAGTAAAAGGAAGATCCAAATGTGATCATTAAGTCCATCAGCTTTTCAATCCCTGCCTGACATGAGCAACTTCTTAAAAAAAGAATCATTAAAAATCATTGTAATGAAAAGAATATATCTATATATATACGAACTTGGGATGAAATTATGTCATGGTAAAGTTATATTGATGTTGCCATTGATAGTTATAGAATAATTATTATTTCTTATATTATGTGAAATTCATTCATCTATTATTTTAGCTAGCATAATCCAAAGGTAATTGCACTGAGACGAGTCTTTTCGATACCATGCTTAGATGGAAAATCATACACATAATTTATTAGAAAGATCTTTTTCATTATATTTCAAAATATGTTTTCAGTACAGAGCGTGTTTTGAAATAAATTTTTAGAAGGCTGATTTTTATTTTAATGTGTCTTTTACAATACTGCAATGACTATAAGTAGATAAATTTTCATGGGAATGGAATTTAAATTTTAAGATACATTGTTAACATTCCCTTATTAGCTTATAGTCAAGATTGCAACTTTCTAGAATTTTTAGTTGTTAGAAATATGTATTTAAAAATAGTAATAAATTATTTTAAAAGTGATAATCAATTATATAAACATGAAGATGTAGATGATGAATTACTCCTCTTAAAATGATTTCTATATACTTCATATTTTTCCTTACTTATCAATCCTAGGATCTGCCGTACGTTTGTTTAAAAGTTACATCGACTTTCAATTAAAATAATAGAAACCAAATAATAGAAGACGCTATAATTCCAATAAAGTCTGTCTTTCTGCATTTCTCTTTAAATGCCTGCTCTTTTATCATAATGACTTGAAATTTAATTCCTGAAAACGTATATAATGGATTATTGATATAATAGTACTTTCGTGATGAAACATTAAAAACTAATTCATTAATTAAATCTCTGGTACAACAAATAATACCTGGATTCTAAAAATTTACGATGTTTAGACTCAACAATCTTTTTCTGAAAAATGTACTTGTATTTTCTTTTTTTATGTACTCCAAAAAAATTATAGTTACTATAAATTATTTCACTTATTTATAAAAGTAATGATTAACTATAATTCTATTATTTATAACAACTTTCTTTTTTTTTCTAAATATTATTTATTTTTAATTTATGATCACAATTGAGCGTTTTATAAATAACTGCAAAGGAACATGGGAATAAGTCTTATGAACTCGTCAGCAGAAGCTAAAAACCTACAGTGTGCATCGACTCTATAATTTTCCTCTTCGAATTTATTTTAAATGGAGAATTTTATTACTTAAAACATTTTAACCTTTTTTTTTTTTTTTACTTAAAACTTAAATCTTCTGTTTAAACAGTTCTACTATCAGATGGATCTAATTGATAGTTAAAACATTTTAAAAAATTCTTTGAACCTGTTTTGCATTCATACATACTTAACCAAAACGCGTTATAACTTAACAGCTCTGATTTCTTTTAGTAAAAAGAAGAAGAAAAAAACCCAGCAACATACTACTTTTTTTCTTTCAACAAAATGCGCCTGAAAATTTTTTTTGGTTGCTTAAACTTTAAAATTATTCATTAAATCAAAATACAATTCATTTTCTAACCTCTGATGATATAATCTATTGTTTCTGAAAAAAAAATATTAACTACTTTTCAGAAACAATGAAATTTACTTCATTGCTTCTTCACCTAGAAACCTATTTGAAAAATTATGAAAATAGTAAACTTTGACTCCATTCTTTACACATAGTTTTTTAATCATGCTTTCAGACAAAATAAGCCTGTTAAACAAACCTTCATCCTAATAAATTATCACTTCATCACTGAAATTTAATTTTATATATTCCTGAAAACCTTCCTTCTAAATAATTATTATTATAATATCATGCTTTCGCAAAACATTTTGCCTGAAAAATCGCTACTAATTACAGCAGTGTTGGAAAATCAATTTACTTAATTATTTGCGTTCATTCACTTTGACCCATTAAACGTGCAGCCAATGCAGAACGTGACGCATTTTAATGGAACTGTGATTCTATTCGCCTGATAATTTCGATTAATATTGGAAGAAGACATATTAATCTATGTATGCTTAATGGAATACTTACGAAATTAATTGGTTCAGTTGCTTAATGGAAGTTTTCACTTCAAAAGAGTCAAATATAGGAACTCTTTTCTTTTTCCATTTTTCTTTTGTAACAGAAGCATATAAAGAGAAAAAAGAATTTTGAAACATTTTAGAACTCATAAAGTATTTTCCTCATTGTATGCTTTTATTTAAATAAATTAAGAGACTTCATGTATTTTTTTATATGAATAGTCCACTCTTAATCATTGTTTAAACTAAAAAGATTCAATAATAGGGCACAGAAAGAAAATTTTTAGATGTAAATTTCATTAATAAAATATCCTACTCTTTTATATAGTGCCACTAAAAAGCTATTAAATGATTATTATAATCGGTACAGAACAGAATATTAAATGGAATACATAATTTTTTTTATATTGTAATTCCTAAGGTTTATATCCATCAATATTTATACACGCCTATTTGTTTAAAAAAAAAGCAGCGTTTTACTTTTTAATAATGGAATATGTTTTATTTTAAACAATTATTCCGACTAACAGAAGGGCCCACAATTTTCAATCAATTTTAGCACCGTTTGTTTTCACAACATAGAAACTCGAACAAAAATCTCAATAACATTTCGGTAACTAAGAACATTGCTCCTTTTATTGAATATTTTAGATAACCCGGAAGTTCAAATACATAAGTAAAAACTATTATGCGCCATTTTCACAACAAATCAATTTCCTTTGAAAGGAACGCTTTTTTTATTATTATTATTTTCGTTACGTTTTGTAGCTGAATAGGGTCTATAATGATTTCGAATGCCGGAAATAAAGTCATAAAAGAAATAAAAATGTTTTTGCGAAAGAAAGAATTTTGTAAAAGAAAGAAGGCAACAATATGAATGCAAGTTTTAATGGGTAAGTTCGATCAATAATTGATAAATATTCTAATGAATTCTTAATTTGGACTAAAACTGTTTGCCAGTACTTACACTTATGTTTTTAATAAATAATTTCCATCTGTAAACTTTAAATACTTTTATAAAGCATTTATTATATGATATTCTCAAGTTTAAGAGTTCTTTATATATTTAATCTTTATAAAATTTCTAATTATATCATTGTTTCGTATAAATAAAAAAAATTGGAAAAAAGTAATATTTATAGTATTAAATAAATAATAGACAAATAATAAAGATATAGATACAATTTTCAGTAAGAGTTCTGCAATATAATCGCATTCATTTTTTTTTCTGATTGACTTTTTTATGATTTAAGAAGCATTTGAAACAATTTTCGTTTCGATATAAAGAATTTTTATTTAAACTACTAAATTCAGAAGCTGCGACCCTTTTCAAGCAAAAAAAAATTACATACAGTGAACAAGCACAAATAGATAATTTACATAATAATATTTATTGGCTAATTTATTATTAGCAAATTGCTTAATGTGGCATGATTCATGTGGCATGAAAATTTTCAAAATGCTCTATAGAGTGAGACAGTGAGTCTAGTCTCATCTAATTTCGAATTAATTATTTTCGAATTTAGCCAATATTATATGGAAAATATCTTTTACCATGTGTGAAATTTCTAAATGCTAATTTCCCTTTAATATCTTTGAATTTGAAGTAAAAATTGAATATTGATTTTTTTTTATTTATTTTGAAATCTTTATTGAATTTTCTCTTTGTGAAAAAGAAATATCATTTTGATAAATAAATTATTTTTTATAACTCCTTTTATTGATATTGATTTAATTTAGCAGAGTGATTGTTGAAATCTGTTATTACAGCAGAAAATGAGCTGTTATTTTGTGTAATTTAAAATAAATATGAACATCTATATTTTAAAATAGATTATAATATTTCTGAAATGTTTACAAAGCACATTAATTACGACTTTAAAAAAATTTAAAAAATTCAGTTTAAAATTCGGAAGATTGGAGACCGAAAATCTATTAAAATGCAATCAGGTTTTCCAAAACATTCGAAACCTTTGTGAAGTTTCCCTTATTTTCATTACTGTTTTTACCGTTTGATATCAAAAATATTTTAGTTATAACAAATACACAAAAGATATTTTTCAAATTTTTAGGTCATTTCTTTTGTCTTGTTTAGTGAAATAAATTTTATCAAGGCGAGAGAGGGCCCTTTGATGTTTTGAAAGGAAATTGAGTGGTCCATTCAAAACTATTTTCCTGCTTTCTTTTCAGAAAATACAAAGGATAATGGGAAAATGATAAGAGATAGAAAATGTTCTAAGATCCTCGCCTTATAATAGCGATGTTTTGAAAACGGAGGCGAAATAAGTCATATTTAAACAAGACACAACATGAGTAAAATTTTTATTTAAAAAAAAAGCGGTTGCCACCGTTTGTCTCCTATAAACCTATTATAAATTCATGATTGAATGTACAAAGACCAGTTTTATAATTTTCTTTCTCAAAAAAATCAGAATTTTTCGCTTCAGATTGGATTTGTTGACAGCATCATCCCCACTTTCTACTTTTGTTATGTACACTCGGTAACTGAGATACTAATTTAAGATAAGATAAATATGTATTAGGTGAATTAAAGGTACAATTCACTTCTTGGGCACTGACGATTATTTCGTATTTATGATAGATTTCACGCTGTATTCATAAACTGCCATAGGACTTATTGATATTGGCTTATTTCTATAATTTGCAGCTTTGGGATAAATAAAAGCAAATGTTTTCTTCAATTTCATGAAAGCGAAAATAATTTGATTTTGCTGTTTTGTCAGTTTATCTTGGATAATTTTTTTTTTCGAAATTCTTTGTGTATGTTTTTATATAGTGAGAAACGATGACCAATATATATATATCTAAAAAATTGCAATTTGACTTTTGAAGCGAGAAACATAATGGAAAATAACAAATGCATATTTATGGAAATTTAAGACATTTCAGACGCATTTTCACCTTAAAGTAAGCATTACATTTTGTAAATGTTTGGAAGTACTTAGTTCTCTATTTCGAAATTGAAAATACAATTCGCATTGCTTTGATGAAATATTTAAGGTTTCTTAGTATAAGTATTTGCTTAGCATAATAAGGTAACTATTAGCTATCGAAAATATTATATAAATACTAGCTGACCCGACAAACGTTGTTCTGCCTTATAAATTATTTCTATTGAATATTTTGGTTGTTAATTAAAAAACTAACGAATGTATTGCAAGTGTGTGGGGATGGGATCTATGACAGAAAGAGGAATGGAGCTCTGTAGATGATGATCGCCGATAAAAACAAAAAAATACCAGCCATTGTCTTCTCAATACAATGTATTTCATTAACGTACCGAACATATACATTGTTTGATTTCTCAAAAGTTAAACGTAAAGTAAAAAAAGTAATACATATTTTTATCCTAAAGTATAAAAGTGAAATAAAGAAAATAAATATTCATTTCGAAGAGCAATTGAGTGTACGATATTTTTTGTCAGTCCGTCTTTAGCCAACACAAATAAGCTCGATGGTTTGCTCATCGAATTTCACAAGTATAATTGTCCGTGTGAAAAACATGGTGTGCCCAAATCCAAGCGGCAAACAGACATCGTTTGACCTTTCCACTTCTTGATTGTCATTGCGAATGCGAATCTAAAAGGAAATTGAACGCGTTTGAATTCGATTGGCACGTCTGTGAGAATCATTGAAATTCGTAGCAGCAAAACGTTTTCGGCTCGGAATTTGTCATTTAAAATGATGGCTTCGATAACGTTTTTCATCAATTTTTTAATGACCAATCGCGTGCCATTGCACAGCCATTGTGAGTTCAAATTCCGAAGTAAAATAACCGAAGATACAACTTTCAGTCGTAGAAGGTGTGCTGACATGCCTGGGAAATCTAGTGAGTTCAAAAAATCTGTTGGATAATTTACAGCTTTTTTAGCATCGCAAACTGTATCGATCAATATGTATGATACTAAGTAGCCTGGTAACAACTGCTGTATCTTGAAGTTCAAATCGTCAACGTCCACATTTTTTGCGGCCAAAATGACCCTTTCTGCTAGCTACGCATGGTTTATGTATTGTGTGCGTACATCGGGAAATATGCTGTTAATGAGAGCATTTTGCGAATCAACGACGTAGTGCGCAATTTTATGCATCCAGCATTTTATTAGACAGCAACTTTTCCATCGTCGATATCTAACAATTGGTCTGAGAATGTGTCAGCAGATAGGTCTTATAGCATTTGGACGCGCATGTTTATTTTTAGCTGGACTTTTTCAACATTACGCCACAGTGGCGATGATTTCAAGCAAGCGTTGATCTCATCAGCGTACGTTTAACGTGGATAGGGCCACCCTAATTACCTAGCGTTATGAAATATACTTTACGACCTATTCTCATACCTATCAAATACACATTAAAATTTCATAAAAATCAGCGAGCCATTTCGGAGTAGTACGAACACAACCACCGTGACATGAGATTTTTATATATTAGATTTTCATTACTAAATACATTGAAACAGCTTTAAACAAATATCCGAATTTATTGAAACAAAAAAGCACATCTCTATTTGAAATTAACTAATGAAAATTAATCCCTTCAAGACATCTAGGCCGACCATAAAAGCTTCTGTTTAGATTACAGTAACAAAGAGAATATAACTAGATTTTGCCTTTCTTTAGCGCTGTAAAAATATTTTTAAAAATGTTTCAATCCATAAGGAGATAATGTAATTCCGTAATAAATGTTACCTAAATTTAGGCTAAACGGCATATTTAGGGAAGTGAATATATCAGTTTTCAATTTTTGGTATACGTAATAAAGAGAAGGTGTTGTAATAGTCAAAAAATTCGAACTCGAGAGTTTGACGAATCTCCATGTTTTAGACTTTCCTAAGTACGAAAAACGTATTTTTGAAAGATATCTGTTTGACTGAGACAAAGATAATTCGAAAACTTTTTCAGTAAGACGGATGAAATTTGGTTTCAGATGAAATAGCAGATTTGTAGATTTAGATCTAATTGTGAGGAGAATCCGTACATAAGATGTCGTATTGTTCGGCATCCGAAAGTAAGTTAACATGACAACTACAGAACGAAGAAAACTAGGCAGATAAAACTCGTTAGATAGATTTAACATCTATAGTGTTAATACCTATCCAATTTTGAGTGGAATCCAAAAGATATTGATCATCTGTAGGTTTGTACTTTTAGAGACATATAAACTAGATAACTTAAAAACGCAAAGACAAATTTATCAAATTTGGTGTGGGATTTTATGACTACAAGTATAGTTTTGTTTCAATGAGTTGAGAAAAACAGGTCTTAAATACATATTCGATTTTCGGATACTGTTAACCGCATGCCAAGGATTAATTGGCAAATAACTCGCCACGGATCACACGATAGTTTCAGTAAAAATTTGAAATTCAGGCCAAAGGATAGTATTTCGTTGCTATTGTACACCAATGCTGTGAAAGAGGTTCTCTGGGATCGATTATTAGAGAGTATGCGAGAACGTTTCGGTGAGACCATTCCTGTTGGTTTACTGTGTTCCATATTTTTCCTTAATAACCTGCTGTAATGAAACCTCGGACGAGATATATTTCTCAGAATCTTTAATTCAAATATATTCTCAAAGATATGTAGTATCAATAGATGTGTTCAGCGTTACTCAGAATTAAAATACTTTCATGTAGAATATTTTTAATGCAAAATTAATTTTGTATAAAGCTTTATGATGAATACAATACTTTTATTACACCACGCCATTTAATTGACAGCACCTTGGTGGTCACGTGTAATTGTTTAAAGATGAAGAGTCTGTCAGTTCATTTTGGCAGTTTTTTTTAGAACATTTAAATTTAATAGTTTTTTTAAATAAAAAAAATTAAAAATATAAAAAAGAAAATTTAAAAAAATTTAATATGAAACAGTGTAGATCAAAGATTTACTGTTACAGTATTACAAACTTCATAATTTTAAATCAGTTTACAAAAATTGAAGATAAACACAAAAGAAGAGTATCTGGTGTCATTACAAAAGTAAAATTTGTATTTTAAGTTATTATTAAATTGTTTCTATTAAAATTATTTGTTCCAAAATTATTTTAGGAAATCGGAAAGTCTTAGTTAATTTCTAATTAACTAAATGTTTCAATATCTTTTGAAGCTTTAAAAATGGATGATGCTCTTTCTCTTACTTTAAAAAATAAATATGCAAAGTTTGGTTGAAACATGCGGAGTCATTTAGAAAAAGATCTGAAACGTACATAAATAGATAGCTACCATGACTTAAATTTATATTAAGATTAGGATATTATTTCGAAAAACAGTAATACTATTAATCACTGTAATCCAAAAATATAATTTCCCGAAAGGTATCTATCGATTACATTACAACTGCATTTATATATAAAAAAACATTTTAGCATTTAAAAAATTATGGTTAGATAATTAATAGATTTAGATAACTAAGACTAATACATTTATATTCTTCCAATGAACAGGAAAGGAATTTAAGTGAATTGGGGATCTCATTCAAGGACATCTAAATCAAGTTCCTATAAAAGCAGCGAAAGAAGTAAATTCTGTAATAGAAATAAATTATCATTTCTTCCGTATGAAATTTTTTTAAGTCCATAAATTCTCATATCATTCGCGATGAAAAAAAGTTTCAAAATGCGATTGTGGTTCGTATCTAGCAATAATGGTTCGTGTGTTTTTATCTATCAGATTTGGCGAAACGGTATCTGAAAAATTCGAGGCTAGAATATTAAAACTCTTGGCTTGACCTTGCTTTATCTCAAGTCTTTTGAGGTCACTGAGACCATTGCCAGAACTATCATCAATTTTCTCCGGCATTTCATAAAGTATTTACAAAAATTTTAATTAAAGAATTATTTTAATATTTTTTTGACGTAGCTTTTTCAATTTACAACATGGACGGAAATATTAAAGGAGATTTGATACATCCATTTAATCAACAAAAAAAATTTCCTTGAATTTATTGGTAAAACAACTTGCTAAAAGTTTTGAGTTAATTTTCTACCGGCACTAAATAAAAATATGTTTGGAATTTATTAATTAAATTAATATTTAGAAATTTTGGTGTTATTTTTATGAAACTTTTTTTAAACTTATATAATCTTAATTATAAATAGCATTCAAATTGTGTAAAACACATCTCAGTTTGCTCAGTTATTTCTTTATTTTAATTTGTGAAAAAATGCAGCTCTAAATACTTTTCCTATAAATTTTTTAGATATTTTTAAAATGCGTTTCATTATGAAAATTATATACGGATGAAAAAAGTAATCATGGAATAAATTATCAATTATACCATTTATTTTATTACTTCCTATTTTTGTGATTATGTTATTCATTTTATATCTGCATGTATCCTTGGTATCCAAAATATTGGGCTGAATTTTCTTTTCACCGTAGTTATTATTCATTTCTTTTCATTTGTAATTAATGGATTTCATTCTTCAAGTTTATTTATTTTTTTCTGTGGAAAAGGATTATTTCATTACCAAAATTAATCAATACTTTTCTTGTGACATATGAAATTCTATAGCCTGCCAGTGTGACGTAATATTTTTCTAAAATGCTGATCAGGAAAGACTGTAGGCTTAAAGGTAACAAATTCAGAAAGTTTGGATAAAATATGGTTACTAAAAAAAGAATTTTCCAAACTTTCAATTAAATTTTAAATTAAAAATTTATAGAAATATTTACATTCTTTTGCAATAATTTAGGAGCGTATTATAACATAAAAACCATTTTTTTTTCTTTAGTTTAAATTTAAAACAATGCACTTTTCAGTTATGCCAATTTTATTTATAAACAATTCCTTTCTCTTATTTTAATAAATTCTTAAAAATATTTTTAAGTAAAATTCATAAATTTATTTAAAACAAATAATAAAATCATTTAAATCATTTTTAATTATAATTTTAGATACTTTGTTTATATTTGGCTTGCTTTGCGACGATATTAAATACAGTTTTTTGGTGTGTATGTTACGTTGCTATATAATTAAGAGTAAATTTTAAAAATATATTAGAAGTTTGAAACAATAATTTCAGGGTGAAGGTTCAAATTACCTTAATTTTTAACAAAAATAAGTAAACATGAAAAATTAATCAGATTGTGGGAGATCGCTTAGAAAGCCCTCAATATAGATTTCTTTGAGCATTTGAAATGATTTCATTCAAAAAATATTTTGTTTTCTTTTATGAGAGTTCTCTAAATGATTTTCAAAAGCTTTCTCAACGTGTATTGTCTTCAGAACATACTCAAATCACAGACTAGTATTTTACAGGTACGTTTACGAATGACATTATACTATGTTATTTAACATGAGCATATCATAATTTCATAATTTTTTCTTATATCTATTATAAAACATCAATTAAGAGTAGGGAGAAAAAAAAGGTCAATAAGGTTTTAAGCTAGATTTATGTATCATTTTATTTATTTTTTTAAATTTCCAGTTGTATAGCAATAATATTGCGTACACGAAAAGTAAATGCAATATCATCATAACGTGTTTAAGTGTAAACGCAGTATTTATTAAGTATAAGCTAAAACAATAGCAAACTAGATTTAAAAATATCTCAAACTGCATAAAAAGTTGTACGGAAAAAAATCAATATCATTTTAAAACTTTATTATTTTTTTAATGGCTGCAAATATGAACTATGAACATCTAACGCATACATTGGGGAAATCGTTATTTTTAATTGAAAATTTAATAACATTTCGAAAAACTTGTTCTTATCCAGCACTTGATTATCAGAGAGCATCTCAGATATGGAGATGAAAATTGTTTGGAATAATGAGTGGTTCTCGCCGTTCTGGTGGTTGCAGAATGGTATAGACTTGATTACCTCCTACATGAACATGCTTCTTATGGCAGGGGTTATACCATAGCCGATGATGCTTAACAGAGCCTTTGCTTTTACAGAGTTCCGATCATTCATTTTATCTAGGTGCTTAAAGGCTGGGTAGAGTAGCCATTTATAGTTATATAATAACTACTCATCAAGAGGTATTAACGTGTCAAATTTGATAGCTCTAGGTCCAATGGTCTATCCTATAGAACGTTTTGAATTATTCTTCGTCATGGGTATCATGCGAAATACATGATATGCAAACATACATATCGCATTCATGCAATATCCATGCCAAAAGAATTTCTTCCAGTTTTTAATAATGTGCGTTTCATGATTTCATAGATAGATCTCAGCCCTTAATGGAAAATATTAATCCCTCCGATGTTTGTGTTAACCTCGCCGCAATCAACTCAGGTGGTCCGTACAGATAGATGTTTAACACCCGACACAGGCTTGGACATCGTTTCTACACGACAGATGATCTTTCTCTTTGAAAGCATGCGCTCTTTTTGATGTTTCCTTAAGTTGCCTTCGGAAAAGTGTCACGAGGAAAAAAGTAAGTTGGAAATGCGAGGAAATAATTTTTCAAGCGTACGTGACTGATTGATATCTATATGCTATGAATAAAACCATGCGGCTGTTGCTAAAAAAATGGGGTGCTTCAAACAGAAAAAAAAAATGATTAAAAAAAAACTTATACCTGTCATTAGAGAGTCACGCATTTTTTGGTTTCGAAACGGAGGGTATTTTGTGGGACTGTGAATTGTAGCATGAGTACAGCAATTAACAAATAATAAACGTGCAAGTAAGTGCCTGATTCCATTTATCATTTCGACCATCCTTGAATTTTAATATCTTATTCCAAGTGTGAAGCAGAGAGGGGGGCAAGAAAGGGCGCTGTGTCTTTCAAGTGCGGCTCCTCAAAAAGAAAATGTCTCGCAATGTTCAATCTGATTTCAAATAGCATGTAATGACAGAATGTCTTGATACTTCAATCGTCTCCGAACATGAATTCTAGTAAATGATATTCAATCAACGAGGCCTTTTATTTCTATCTCATTAGATACGAATTAACCATAATTTATTTTCAATTTGAAGGTCATTTCTTAATCGTACATCAATGCTTGTCCAGCTTGTAAACAAGATTTTTGGTTTCTTAGATGACATTGAACGCTCAATTTATTTTAAAATTAAGTTGCTGGTAATTTATAAACAATAAAAACCATATGCATTCTAATATGCTGATGATAATTATACATCCTTAAATTATTAAAGGATTTTCAGAAAAACAAATAAGCTTTTTTTACGAAAAATCATTTAAAAATAAAATTCTGATGTAAATATCTAATCGGAGGATAAATTTACACACGAAGTAAATTATAATCCATCAGTAGAATCAGTAGCAAAATGTAGGCATTATTGCGAGTTTAAATGCGTAGATTATTTTGATAGTTATATCCGAAATAAAGTCTTATTAATAAAATCAGACTACAGCATTATAGTGCTGTATATTATAAAACCCAAATTCAATTCAATTTCATTGGGTAGAATATTCTTCTATTGGCTTTTCTATAAATATTTTAAGTGGTATAAAAGTTACCATAAAAATACTCCTTTATAATAGTTTTTGAGCATGACTACAATAGATTGTAATAGTAAAGGCTGAAATGAGGAATTCAGTTATTTGTGTAAAAATTTACGTCCATAGAAAGCAAAATATTAGCTTAATTATTACAAAATTACCATTTTTTATAATGGGGATGATGATAACAACTATCTTCAATTGTCTAAAAACCTTCATCAATACCTAGGATACATGGTACAGAGAATGAAAAAGAACACACGAAATGTCAATTAGTATTCTTTCCTGACCATTGTGGTCTCGTGGCACAGTCTCGGCCTCATGTACATCGTGGACTCGAAACTCTTTTCCAACAAAAACATGCCATGCACTTGAATCCTATGGTAGCTAAATATACTGCCGAAGAACAGACGTCCTCCTGCTAGTATGGCAGAAAGGCTTAAACAGGGGGTATCATTCTCATCATTCATCTGCAATTCAAAATTACGAAGTCAGCTCTAAAGTGGCCTTGCTGTTGTTTGGGACTCTAAATTAATACAAATAAACAATCTTTTACGTTCAAAAATTTAAGAAATTTAATGTAGTCACTAACTTTATTTTAAAAATCCACGAGCTGAATTTCTAGTTTTTCATAACAGTTTCTAATTTTAAGATGCAAAAATATAATCACGTACTTTCTGTTCATAATTTACTTGAGTACGATCAATTCATCTATTTCAATCTCTCTGAATTGCGATGTCTATTTTTCAGGGTGATGACGACAGCCGCGGCTTTCACGGCCAGTATAATTTGTAGTAAGATCCCCGGTCTGACACCAGCCCAACAGAAAATGTGCCAGGATCGTCCTGACCTCATAGTTGCAATAGGCGATGGCGCAAGAATGGGTATTGCAGAATGCCAAAAGCAGTTCCGGTACAAGCGCTGGAACTGCACAGCCATTGGAAGTTCCTACGTCTTCGGACACGTTGTAGTGATTGGTAAGTAAAGCATGACTAGGCTGTCACAGAGTGCTTCATCCGTAACAATCAGTATTCATCAGTATCTTCAATAATTCAAATCTTCAATACTAAAATCTTCAATAGTTCATAATTTCGGCTTTTGAGAATCAGTACCGTTTCATAAAATTGTTTCATAAAATATTTACATCAGAATTCACCGTTCATTAAATTGCTGTTTTAGGAATAAACATTTCATAATCTTTCTTCATTTTTCTTACCGAACATGTATGCATATTCAATTTTTTTTCAAGTTATGGGTTTGAATTACCACAATCTGATTTTCTTTTCATTTATCTGAGAAATATTAATGGCTTTGAAAATTCTATTCTTGATCAGAATTTATCCTATCTGGTTTATTTATGTATCTTTTTGTTTGAAAAAAGCACTACGACCATTTTTTTATTTAATATTTGCTAAGTAATTAAACTGAAGCACATTTCCAATCGTTTTACTTCCGAAAACTGATTAAATTTCAGCAAATTATTGTGATTGCTTTTTCCTTTTTCTGACATGCCTTATTTTTATTTCAAGAATTGTTTCTTAGTATCAGTTTTGTAGAAAATATCTTACTTGTAATAATTTTGCATTTAAATGAATTATTTAATATATTTTTATCTCTATGGTTTTAGGAAACCAAATTTAAAATTTACTTATTTCGACTAAACCTCCGCAAATGAGATATTTGTCGTCAAACTACCTTACATGCATTAAGAAATTTTAAAAAATCTTTAAATTTATAATGTAAAAAATTTGCTGCTTTTCTGTTGCATTTGACAATCAATGTAATCAGAAGATAAGAATTTCGAATTCTTTATTGAAAATTGTCCCTACAAATTTGCCAAGAAAAATTGAACCCTCTACAATCCGTCACCAAATAAACTGCTAATAATGTACTAATTTAGGTTTTTAAAAAATTGAACATTAATGTCATTTCTGTAATGTTTTGCATAAAGAACATGTATCAAAATTTGTATTTAGGTTTCTCTTTTTCTTAACTGCGTTCAAGCTTTCTTACACCATAAGAAATCTCCAAATATATTCCCCTGAAAAATGTTATAATTAAATTTAATAAATTTCAAATATTAATTCATAAACAAGATGTAATAGTTTTTTTTTTCATTTTTAAATGATAAAACTTCAGCAATGTTTTCATTTCAAAACTTCAATTGTGTTTTTAATTTTCAAATTTTAATTAAAAAATTTCCTGTAAAACTATCAGCAGTTTTCCATAATTATTTTTCATTTTTAAAACTGAGGCATGTTTAAATTGCTCTTTTTAAATTCATGGCAGAAAAACGTTAAAAATTTTTAGAACAGACATCAAAATTAATTGTATTATATTAAGATATGCAACGTGAATCGCGTTTATGCATCGGATTTCATAGACAGAAAAAGATATTATTTTTATATTGAATATCAATGCAGGTATGCGCTTTTAATCAGAATGAGTACTGGATTATTTTTTATATTTATTTATTTATATTGTATTATATATGTTACATCAGTTTCATCATTGATGTTTATTGATCATATGCATCATCATTGATTATTATCATATGCCTAGTGATTCATATGAAATGTAACTGATTATCTCGAGTTTGTAGCTAATTCTTATGCAATATCCACCGCATTCTTAAACAAAACCAAGCAATTATGCTTATTTTTGGTCCTCCTAACAGGAAAGTTTAATTGTTCCATAAAAGATAACACATATAATGGCACATCAAGTGCATGCAT
>JAPMOR010073896.1:74095-96723 GCA_026543865.1 Argiope aurantia | reverse complement strand
GCAGTTCACCTGCATCATAATTATCAAATCACTCTTTACTTTAATTGGCGAATCGTGGCTTTGTTTTGCCCACCCTACTACTCTGGGTCCAATTTTGTCCCTAATTGATCACCTAGATAATTAAGAGCTGAAAAAAACTCCATGATGTCTTACTTCTCTAAAAATAACCGTGAAGGCAAGGGAACATGTATACATTTTTTTCCCTTTCTCTCTCTCTTTTCTTCCTTTCAATTCTGAAACAGCGAAATCAGTTGATTACAGTCCCCTTGTAATGGCCGTAACTGCCATTAATTTCACAATTTAGAAATTACAAGCTGAGCTCATCCGTATTGTCTCCAGTGGTAAGCAACTGACAAAACACATGATGAATAGCGAGGAATGGGAGCAACGCTTTTAACCTAACAAAGTTAGGCAATTCAAAGACATTCGAAAGTGTTGTTTGGAAGAATCCTTTAGGCTAATAACTGGTTTTCAAACTGGACGTCTCACTTTACGGTTAAAGTGATGGTCTTACAATACCATTCAGAGGCCCAGCCGATTAAAACTTCATCATGAGAATAGGAATTTTAGAATTTGAGGCCATTCAGCAATAGGAGGATTGGCTTCGTTGCTGAAATCGTAGAATTTGGTTTCCAGTAACTAAAAATGAAGCACAATAATAGAACTATGAATTTAAAATGTTTTGTATGAGCATCTTTTACTGAGTGTAACAATACATCATGGTCACTGTACATTAATGTCATTTACGCATAACAGTACAACAACAAATAATAATTTTTGTATCTTAAAAATGTTCATTTAAAGAAATGAATATAAAGTCCGTTATAAAAATAAACATCATGATACTATTCTTGCTAATATGAGCTTGTTAGCAAAGGTCTTATAGAAATATTTCTCTTCAAAACATATATATCATAAGATTTAAATAAAGTTTTGACTATATAAAATTATTAAATTAATGCAAATAGAATTAAATTTAATAATGTTCCATCTTTTTATATCATTAAAACAAAAACAAGGCGCAATGAGTGAAGTTTCAATAAGAACGTTTGATATAATATGTTTTTCTTTAGTAATTGTGAAA
Organism: Argiope aurantia; assembly: GCA_026543865.1. Lineage (NCBI taxonomy): Eukaryota > Metazoa > Arthropoda > Arachnida > Araneae > Araneidae > Argiope > Argiope aurantia. The sequence goes on along the minus strand of JAPMOR010073896.1, from coordinate 95,639 downwards.
TATACAATTACTATATTAGTTGTAAATTTATTAAAAAGCTTTTCTGGCATAAAAATTGAAGAAAAAACAGTATAAATATTTAATAACCTAAATATACTATAAGCTATCATAAAAATATTAGTTAGAAGTGAAAAATATAGAAGTCCAAACATTTTTTGTTTTTAAACAATTGTCAAAATTAAAGCTCCTATCATTAGTATTTTCTCGTATACGAAATATGAAGAAAGTGTTGTATCCGTAAAAAAGTTGGAACCCGAGATACGGATGAATATCCCCGGCTTAGACCTTTTTATTTTGTATCAAATAATTATAAAGGATTCTATCTTAAACATGTTTTTCTGATAGATATGAGGAAGAAAAAATATGGTAAAGAAAAAAACACCGAAACAAATTACTATTCTTTTTATTTTCAGGCATAAATTTAGAAACGCATTGAAAATTTGAGGAACAATAACGATTGCGTTTTTATTGGGCAGTGTACAAAACAATAACATTTGATAAACAAACGGAGAATTTTCTTTTGTTATTTTTTACAGTATATATTTTTAACGAATATTCTCAATGTTATAAAAATATTTCTGTATATACCTGCGTAAAAAACCTGTTCGACTTTCATATGGCATATGCAATGTGTGTGTGTGTGTGTGAGTACACAGGTACGCGTGAATGCGTGCGCGTATCTGTGTGTGTGAGTGAAGTAATATTTTGAACTTACGAAGAAATAGGTGGAAGTTCTACAACAATTTTTCGAAAAATATTCTCTAGAGAGCTGATATGTCTTATTTACTTGATTGTTTATGAGTCACGAAATAATATTTAATAACCAATTTTGATTCTCTTTTGTACAATTTATACAGAATTTCAACTCTAGATTTTGTTAAAAAAAATAGAAATAGAATTAATTGTCTTTATACATTATTTGTTCTGTTAAAAAAAACATAACGTCTAGTTCTGTAACAATTGCAACATTTTATTGCCTTTATTATTTTAAATTAACCTTCATGATACAATGTTTAAGAATAGAACATCACAACAAGTGTGTAGATGCTTGAAATATTGATTCATTGTATTTAAACATGTTACTTGTAGAGCAAATAGTAGGTACTCCTGGAGAAAGTTACTTGAAGCACCTGTTTTTAAGGACTGTCAAGTGGTAACCCTTTTACTGATGTTTGATTTAAAGAGAAGAGCTTTTAACTCTCTTGGTTTCCACCACTAAATATTTGCGGAAGGTTAAAATGTAATAGCCTTGGTTGGCTGCTTGTTTTTCTCACCAATTTGAACTTCTAAAATTAGTAATCATTATTTTGATGTGCATAATATGTAAGAGAACTTTTTTTCTCTCGCCAAACTCATAAGCATTTAAATTGAATTTCATTCGATTTATTTCATTGTTATTGTTTTCTGTGCGTTACAGAACTAAATGAATATGACTAGAAGGCAATGGGACTGCAAATGTCATGAGCACCAGTTGCATATATGTGGGCGGGAGACAAGTTATTTTATGTTCGGGGACAAGATATTTTTGCTTTCATTTCTGTTTACAAAACAAATTTTAAGAGAGGATAAAAAATAGGCTTTTCTCTGCAAAGTCCTTTCATACTTGCGACCCGTTCAGTCTCCATCTCGAACTCTCTAAAAAAGTAATTAGCAAAATCAATTAACAAATTAGACCCAATATTACTATCTAACCAAACACCAAAGATTACATTTTCCTCTTGTTTTTTTCTCTCAACTTGCATTTTTATTTCTTCCAGTTTATTACCGTTTTTATTGTATTATCTCGCTTTCCAGACAAGGGCTTTCCCACTCTCTTAGGGCCTCGGTGGCAAGGTCTCGGCTTGTGAGCCGTAAGGTTTCAGGTTCGAGACCCGATTTCACCGAAGAGCCGTCTTGTAAGGGGGTCTGTTGCACGTTAAATCCGTCATGCCAAACGTTCTCCCTTTGGTGTGGCGTGGAGAAGGGAGTGATAGCTCAGGTGTCGTACTCGTCATCTGACCACGGTTCAAAATTACGAGGTCCATCCCAAAATAGCCCTAGTGTTGCTTTACAACGGGACGTTAATATAACAAAACTAAACAAAATTAAAACCCACTCTCTTTAACGATATTTAAGTGTATATCTTGAAAGATACTTTAATATGCATAGCGGATAAATTTTATAGTCCGCAGTCCCTGAAAGGTCTTGAAGTTTGAATATCATGATGTTTTACAAAAGAAACATAAAAAAAATTTCGATTTTTCCTTCAAATTTCTTTTTATAAGTATTATGATTTCCTCAACTGGCGATATCCTGAAGAAAACGCAAACTTTTTGTTAGTATTTTTTATTGGCATTTGATAATGAAAGCTAATTAAGTGTGATAGTCAAAATATTTTCAATACTGCAACTACGTTTCTTCACATGTTGTTAATCTGCTAACTAATATTTTGTAAGCATTATTTAAAAAATTGCATATAATTTTTCTTTATTTTGTGCGGGATTACGTTTCGCTCCTTTAAGTCAGCTTTTATGCCATCACTAGAAAATTGCGTTTAATTTAATTTGAACTTCTAATTAAGTTAATTAAATCTACATTATTATAATTATTAATGTACCCACAATTAATTTAGATAATAAAGCAATAAATTTTAAGACATTTCATCCTTTACCATTTAAATATCTTTAAATTGAATATAATTTTGTTGACTAACATCTAATTGCTAATGATGTACCAACAGGTGATGGACTTTTAAAGAACTAAATGATAAAAATTTTAAGCAGTTTCTCTTGAATAAAGAAAAATGTTAAATGAAATCATAATTTTACATCGTAATTTTTTTAAGTTTCGGGGAAACAATTTTTGTTTAACTTTATATTGAGAAAAATATTTAAAGCCATTAACCTCTCGTAAATCTTTTGCAACCTTTCTTCTTTTTCTAAAAAATTATTTAATGTTTTGTTAGATGTTATATTCAAATACTCAGTTTAGTATATACATAGAATAGAAAAAAAAGTTTATAGATATGAACTTATTTACATTTCTCAATGCTTTTTTGTATACAGTATTTGATATCAAAGTTCAATTAATTTGAAATTTTTGTTTGTCAAATTTTAGAATTAATAAATATTGTTAGATTTAGTGTCTTTTGAAACAGCTACCTAACTTGAGTAATTCATATAGGCTAGCTTCGTGAATGTTAAAAAAAAATGGGAAATATGAAAGCATCTAAGTGTGTATTTACGAAAATGACAAGGTGATTTTTTTTCATTGAGCTCCATAAATTTTATTACCAATATTCACTTTCAAAGTGCCATAAACAATCATATCGTGCATAAATGCCAAGTTTGTCCCATGAATATATTAGCTGTTATTGATCCGAAAACGCGAGATTAAACAGCATTAAACGACACACGGTACCTACGCAAGACTAAACACATACCTTAACGACACACGCTAGTATCATTAGTCTTGTTTATCGCTATATTGACAATTCGCTATAATGTCTACAATGTTTCGTTTTTAATTTTTAACGGATAATGTATTTAACAAAGAGCAGAAACTCTATCATAGTTTTAAAAAATATCCCATTAAGTGGCACCCCTTCACTACTATGCACTTCGCATTAATTAATAAAAATAGATACTGAACAACAAAAATAATGTATATAACTAGATAATAAACATTTAACCTCGGATAAAAGAAGCAAAGGCGTAACAATTTTTTACTCCCACACTCTTAATCCCAACAGCATACGCAGCACGTTCTGATACCCAAAGAAAAGATCGCGCTGATCACCTGTGGGTCGATAGACAGGCGATTTATTCTCCGAATCTCCGAGCATCGTCCGTCACAGATAATGAGAGCTTAAAGAGCCTGTGATTAACCAAACACTGGGCGCCCTGCCGATCTCAATTCTAATCGACTGACTGCTCCAGTGATTGAAAGGCCGCTCACAACTAAAAAAGGCAAAATGGAGAGTTGTTTGCACCATAGTAGCTCTGATTGCTCCCAACCAACCCATCGATAGGAAGGGACGTTGACAACTGAGAACAAATTGTAACTTTATGCCGGCTGGTTTCGAGAGCGGGTATATCTAATTAGCATTCGAAAGAAAAACAGTGAAGGCACGTTTATTTGGTTAGTGAATGGCGTGTGTGGTTCAATTCATTTGGAAATTCGTTTTTCTTTCAACTCCTTTCAACAACTATGCTATTTCCATTCATCTAGGTAACTAACAGCTGAATAATTAAATGTGGATGGAAATATTAATTGTTTGTACAGTCGATTGATAATTAAATTCTAATTTTCTTAAACAAAAATTAATTGATATTTTAACTGGCGCTGACACCATTTAATTTTATTTTACAACATATTGAAGGTTAGATGTATATGAAAATTAATGTTCCTAAATGAAAGTACAGTATAAAACGCTTTTGAAAGCCAGCGGAAGTGATCTCCCTAAACTTTCTCGAATATATTCTAATGGCATTGACGTACAATAATTATGAAATATTTACCTTCGGTGTACATTTAGCATTTTTTCAGAATCTATCTTGTGATCCTTGACGAATTTTTTTGGCGATTATTCTCTCGCATACGGTTAACAGTATCCGAAAATCCAATTTCTGTTTTGGACAAGTTTTCCCGAACCGATTGAAACAAAAATTTGAACAAAACCACACCACACTTGTAGTCACAAAATCCCATACCAAAGTTCCTGCACTTAAGCCATTGATTTTTTTTTTTAGTTATCACATTTTCAAACTTCTGGAAGTACAGATGGTGAGCCCTTGTTGGATTTGCATCAAAATTTGATAGGTGTCTTACAATATAGATGTTGATTCTGTGCATCCAATTAAATCTATCTAGTTCTCCTCATTTTATAGTAATTGTGTTAACTTATATTCAAACAACCGGGCAAACTGATTTGTCCCAAACAATTTCCTCCAACTAACCTAAAATTTGATAGAAATCTATAAATTTGGTGTAAAGACTGCATACCAAATTTCGTCCGTCTAGCTCAAAACTTTTTGTAAGTTATTTTTGTGAGAGACATACCATTTCCAAAAAACGTGTTTTTCGAACTCAGGGAGGTCTGAAACATAGAGATTTGTGAAACTCTTGAGCTCGAATTTTTTGACGATTTCTATATTGTCTCTGTATTTCGTATACGAAAAAGTGAAAAGCATTTTATAACATCATTATTATAGTAATGATAATCAAAGCAGGGGAAAAAAGAGCTCCAATATGCATCAATTGTTTCTACTATATAAAATTTCAGAGGATTTTAAATGGCAAAATATATTATAAACTTAAAAGTATGCCTGCTTAATTTAGGAATAGATAGGAGAATAACTTCATTTTTATCTGTTATTAGAGGCTCTTTTGGAAGATTTTTTATCGACTATATATTCTTTGATGTTTCGAAATACTATCCCACGCTTACAGGAAACAGCAGTATTTTGTATAACCTAGTTGCATAGCATTGAGAATAGAAATTATTTTAAAATCTGAGCATGTATTACAAATTTGACAAGAATAATCAATCGATTTCATGAAACATATTTGTATTTCCATTAGTTTTTTTTCTTTGTCCAAAAATAGACTATTGAAACAGAAGGTAGCTCATTTCCATTGTGACATAGAATAGTCTTTAAGCTGGTTCCTGTGATGGACAATCGCCCTTTTTCAGTGATGATTTAAAATCGACTTTAAACCGATTTTAAAATTACAATAGCATAAATCGCTTTTTATGAAAAGATAAATCTAAATACTTCTTAAGTCGATTTCGGAAAATATATATACTAGAGTTTTTTTTAGAAAGTATTCCAGCCAAACAATCTTGATCCAAATTATTCTGAATGTTGTTGTTGCTGTTGTTGTTTTTGATAAATTTAAATCTCTTATGAGATCATTTATTTCTTCCGCACTAATTAAAAATGATTTTTCAAGCAATAAGTAAAAAAATATATCTATGGATCAAATGCATGTAAAAGACATTTGCAGCACATAACTGCTACACGACAATCTATATAATTTAAAAAGTGTAAATAAAATCCCTAAAAAGTGGAAGTCATTAGAAAATTTTTATAAACACATTCTTTTTTTCCGCGCTCTCAAATCTATAAAAACATCCAATGTATATTGAAAGACAGAAAATTCTATATTTGATTTTAAGTGCTTTTAGCGAATATTATAATAGTATATCTTCCCCTATCGAGAATTTTTGGAATTTGATTCCATCATTCATTTGCCCGTATTCTTAAAATGTCCGCTTTCAATTTCTGGAGTTTTCATGACTGCTTCTTTTTTCTCTATTTTTTAATAAGGATAACTTGAATTTTAATAAGCCCATGAATTTCTTTCAAAAAACATTTTCCTCTATTACCTTAGTAATTTCTAACTCCATTCTAATTTTTCTTATAACTGAATATAAATATATTTTTCTGTACATTCAATGATGTTGTCATCTCTATATATTATATGTCGAATTGTCAGAAGAAAAATACAAACAAAAGAACGGGACTGTTGTTTTAAGGTTAATTATCAACCTCAAAAAAAAAGAATCTAAAAAATTGTTTTAGACTTGCAATCAATTAACCTTTTACCCAGTCCCAATCCCGCAACTAGAACTCCCACGTAGCTAATATTCGCAGACACATTCCTGCCAAAGGTTGTTAGGAGGAATATCTTTCACATATGACTTATGGACTGCACAAAGGTCACTCAAGAAAATCTCACAATGACCTTCGTACGATTGCGCAGACTTGTATCTTACCTTCGATCAAATAGTCAGCATAGTTGATGGTTAGACAATAAAATACTTCGAAAAAATTCGTTTTATAAATGTTTTAATTTATTACTGATACTATCTGTTAAACGAAGTAGTTGTAGGTTTAAAGTTTCAAATGGAATATTCATTCATTAAGGAATAAACTAAATCGGTAATTATTGTAAACTATCACTAACTCTCATATAAATACACTTGTGCATTTATTAACTGCATGGCATCAATGAATAATAATTATGAAAAAGACTAAAGTCATGCAAAGGATATCAAGCCAGTGTTATAATTTATCGCACAATTTTTTCTGCATGCCTGATATGAAACTTTGAAAAGATGCGGATATGCGTGTATGGCGATACTTGATTTTTTATTTTTTTTTTCCTTCTTGGGCCATATCAATCAGCAAGTGTTTGTTCTCCCATTATCAACTAACGTTGAAAAACTTAAAACATGCGTATCCGCAAGATTTCAAAGTATCACATCAGAGATGTTAAAAGAGTATAGGACGAGTTACCGTACTGCTTCGATATTCTTCGTATTTCTGGCTCATAGTGAATACTCATAACTATCTTGAATTTAAACCTTCAACTGTTATTTATTTCCGATAAACAACAAGGCAATACTTGGTTTTGTTTTCTTTTAACACACCTACAAAATTGGGATATTCATTTATAATCACCCTGACCTTCACAAATGAAATACATGAATCTCAGTCTCATGTATTGTGCTATTATTCCCAATTATATACCCTACGATGAAGCTCAAATAAATTCTCTATTATCAAAAACATAAGAATTATTCTTCAATTTAACAAATCGTCTTTGTTCTCTTCAAGATAAACAAAAAAATAGATAATAAGGGCAAAAAGAATAGAGATAAATTTTTAGCATATTTCGCTTCATCTCTGCATTCAGTAGCGTTTTAGACTCAATCATATAGCGGCCTCTAATTCATTTGTGTAATCGATTATGATCGATTCCGTCTCCTGCTTTCGGAGCTAATCTATAGCATTAACGATCCATTAATATTTCGGTGTCTCTTTTTGCAAGCTTTTTTACTTTAAAATCCCTAATTTAGAAGATCCTCTTGAAGAAGTACTTTCAAAGGTTATTTTTCATCGGTTTGAACAATAATCCAATCTGTCTTCATTCTGAAGTTAATGATCTTAAGAAGCGCAATGATGAATATGAATCTCTTTTTAATTGCAACTTTTTAATGAATCGTGTTAGCCTTTAGCACTGATTGTTAAAAGAAAAAGATTTGAGCTATCACCATTAAAACCCCATGCATGTGGTTTTAATCTGGAATTCGAATCGTCCTTTCACTTTAATTATAATCTAAGGCACCCTTGCCAGATGTAATTTTAAAGAAAAAAATTCATTAACTTCTATCAAGCAAGATACAATCTTCCCTTCAAAAAAATCAAGAGAATTACTTTTATTATATTAATCAAATCAAAATAAATATAATTTGCGTTTTGTTACTATAATTTTACCTAAATATATTTGACAACATGATTACAGATTCATTCAGTAATTTGAATACGAGATAGGATTATTCAATGTATTCCTGAACATTATCCTTAGGAGAATTTTATCTTTTACCTAATTAATCTGAGAAATGCATAAACCTTACAAAGATATTTGTAATAACTGAATTTTAAAAAGGCTTCTGTCTGTTTCTTCAAATTTATTTAAAAGTTTTGGAAAATTAAAGGTGATTTGAACTTTTAGTCACAAACATCATAGCATGATAATGCTGCAGGTTTTATTCGTTTACATTTATTTTATTTTTAAAATATACTCTTAAATAACTTACAGCGGTAACATGCAAACACAAAAAAGCAGCCTTTAAAATATTCGAAAGTTGTAGAGCGTAAATACCAATACTAATGTAATGAAAAATACTGCTTAAAATCTGTATTTATAAAATATTAACGTGTATGCCCCAGAAATCACTCTTATTACTTATTTCTGAATGGCAACAGTCAAATGTAAACGAATCACTATTTGAAAGTTTGAGCTGCTTCACTGAATTGTTTTGCTGCTGCATTTAATTCAATGTTTTGCTAATTACTGGAACACAAAACAATATTAGAAATGCTCTGGAGAAGGCTGTCATTCTATTTAGTCATAAGGAACAATTTGTAAAAGAAATTAAGATATAAGCGTCAAAAAGATAATTAAGATATAAAATAAATTAATTAAAATATAAGATAATTAAGATTAAAGATAAATTAAGATATAAGCGCCTTAACTGTCCTAGATCAGTAATCGCTATGACTTAACTACTACATATTAATCATGTAAATAGTTATCAATCTGGGAAAACAAGCTGGTCATTAAAGGCGGCTAGAATACATCAAATACTTTTAAGGATTGTTAGAGATTAGAAAAAACAGATATCGATAGCAGAGATGTCAAATTTAATATCGAATCAAATGTAAAAGCAATTTAAATGTTTTGGACTATTTAAAATTGCAAAATTTAAGAGTTTTGGAATTGTCCAATAGATCTATAAGTATTAATCTGGGTTAGATTAATACTTATGGTTAACCATATATTAATATATATGGTTAGAAATACATTAAGGCACCTTACGCGCAAAAGGTTAATTGAAAGAGCTAAGCACCTGATAACCATGCATTAATAAAATTGGGCACTCGATATTTATAAGAAATATTTCTCAGTTTTATTCAGGAATTCGCATAATTAAAAAAAGAAATTATTTTTAAAAAAATTTAAAATAAGAAATATTCCTGAAATTGACTGATTGTAAAGCAATTGCTTTTTTTATTGGGTCTTCCTTATAAATTTCACACATCAAAAACTAAAAAAATATACAAAAAATTGACTTTTGACTGTTTTCAAATTCCTAAATCATAACTTTATTGTATACTTTCTTTTTTGCATTTATTTCGTTATTGCGTATTATGTCTGTCTGTTTGTGAAGATGAACAATTCGAATGAGACTTGTTGTATGGACCACATTTATTCTATGAAAATGAAGTGAATGAATGAAAATTTAAAACGAAATCCATTCCGAGAAAATCGATTTGTTCAGCTGTCCAAGTACAAATGAATACGGTAGCTAAAATGTAAGGAGCAAGACAGATAAAATTGATATATATGCTTAGCATCTTTAACGCACATCCGAATCAAATTTTTAATCAAATATATATGTACTTCCTCAGGATATAAATACGATAATTGAAAAACGCAGGGACTTAAATCAGTGAAAGTTATTACGAGATCTTGTGACTATAGATATAATTTTGTGTTGGATTTTACCTTTGATCCATCAGAGTGAAAGCGTCGAAAATACATAATAGATTTTACATAGTAAATCTCTTGCATATTAACCACATATGAGAGATTAATTAAAAAAACCTCGCTAAGAATCGCAAGCTATATTTAGTGAAAACATTAGATTCAAACCAAAAAACGATCTTTAGTAATTATTGCTTGGCATGAATTTGATATACAGGTTTTCTTTAATATATCTAAGAAGCACACAACTCTTATGTGTGCATGAAAATAAAATCTATGCACTTGTGGAGTTAGCTGCCTTTCCCAGCTCCTCTACAATTTTCTGTGGTGTTGAGAGTTAACACTTTTTATTAGGGAGTACGCGAGAACATCTCAAGGTGATCATTCGTGTGTGTGTGCGTGTGTGTGAGAGAGTGAGAGAGAGTGTGTGTGTGTGTTTGTGTGCGCGCGTGCATGTGCGTGTTTTCCGGATTGACTGTTAAAATACTATTTGAATTCTTGGAAAATTGCTTAAAATAGAACTTTCTTTCCCCATTGACGAATTCGGACTAATAGAGAATCACTTTAGACATATTTCAGTCTCTACTTATTTTTAAAAAATTAAATTTTTCAAAAAGCAATTCATATATGGACCAGCAATTTTTAACAATTACTTCCTTCTATGCAACACGTACTTAGGCGGAATTCAGATAAAATTTTTAAAAAAGAAAAAATATTTTTTCGAATATGCACTTTTTTAAAATTTATTCCTAACATAATTATGATATTATAACATTTTACAGCTTTTTTTATAAGTCATATTACCTATAAGCTCTTAATTTAACATTTTCCCCACAGATTAATAGGTTTAAAAAAAAACTTGAAAACTGAAGTTAACCACTACCCCTCTACCTCTTATCCGGTAACATATCCGGGAGCAAACTTAAGAGAAGTGTTTTGGATGGTCAACAACTTAGAATAATAAAAATAGTTGTTAGGCGTTTTTCCGACATTTGATATTTTTGATTGGACGTAAGAGAGGTTTTTTTTCCAAATAAACAGGATAACATCGAATTTAAATTAATTTTGTTATTTTTTTTCATTATTCTTTGTTATAGGATTTTAACATTTAAGAGAAGTAGAGGAAATAAAGGAAGTACAGACAGGATATAGGGAAGACAAGAAGTACAGGAAGAAGGCAATAATGGAAGTATGGAAAAGCATTTAGAATATATATAGTTCAAGAATGCAATTTTCCGATAAATAATGGAGCCAACGTTTTCCTTAGTTATGTCATTTCCACGTCATGCTGCAGATTAATGTTAAGCGGTTAAGTTAACAGAAATTAAGCTTGGAGAAAAATGGGAAAAATCAAAAATCTGCGCATCTTTAAAGCTAATATTTGTTTACGTTTGAATATACGTGATTAAAAAATAATTAATTTTAAGAATTCAGCTTACTTTAATTTATTACATATATATACGATATTTTTAATGTAAAATATTATTTCATATAAAATAGTACGAAACGCAAAATTTTTCTATCGTTTGCACCTTCATTTTTTTAAAAATGGGATAATCTGTAACAACAAAGAATTTTAATATTGTAAAATTTCTCGAGAAACTGCTGACTGTGGCAAACGATTTTGAAAGAGCCAAGAAAACTAATATACCAGTTAAATTAACTAATACGTGTGCTTTAAAAATGATGAAAAATTTAACTGAGCATTGGATGCGAATAAAATACATGTTTAAAATTTGGAATAAGAAGAAAGCCATCGCCAAACAGCGAATTTCAGTCTTTATTCAAATTAAGAAAATAAATTGGCCATGTTTTGGATGAATTTTTAAGTATTAGAAACACTTCGAAATAAAACGGTCCATTTTTTAAATTTTAATATGGTGAAATAAACTTTTTTTTAATTATCTCTATATCCCATGCTCTATCTATTATTGTAAGTTCATTTCACCAAGCAAATCTAGCTAATTGAAAAACATTGTATATGTGAGGTTTATAAATAAATTTAATTAACATAAAGTTAATTATTTAATTCGTTATCACGAGATCTTTATTAAAAATTTTATTATACAACATAATATTTGTGTACAAAATTTCAAGAAAATCTATTCGTTCTTTTAATTTTTATTCTGCACCAAAATTTAGAAATTTCAGTTCCATTTATACAGATAATGCAAAGAAGTTTTCAATTCATTTAATTCTAGAATCTTTTACAGTGTTTGAAGGTTTTTAAATTTTTTATTACTTTGTTTTCTGGTATTTATTATTTTTCAACAAAATTCTGATGTCTTTGCACGAACGATTAAAATGAAAAAAAATTTAAGCATATTCTTTTCATGTTCAAATTACACTTCATAACAAGCAAAAAATAATGATTTATCAATCAATGTAATCATTTTTATTATTAATATTAATAAGATTCATACATAAAGAAATTTAAATAAGCCAATGCAGAAATCATGTTTAAGTAAGCGTGTTATGAATATAAATTGTTTTTGTTTTTTTCATTTGTTTTATCTAGATAACAAGATGTGATTTTTTTAAAATCTATAAATAGATGTTTCAATGGTTGTAGATACCACCCAGTACTTTTAACACATCTTTTATCAGCATATTTGAATAGACAAAAAAAAATCATTAATTAAAAAAAATGATTTTTTTTTTGTACTTTTCCTTTTTAATTTTTATCTCTATATTCAGACACGTGCTCAACTTAAAACTGGAAATTTTGACATACAGATAGCAGAATGAATTCATATAAATTAGATATTCAAATATTTTTGCTGAAAGCAAAAAAAATAGAGGCATATTTTTACTTAAATGCTCTTTTTAATTCTAGTTACAAAGAGATGATGTATTTTATACAGATAAGATTGCTCTTAGGTTAAAAGAATATTTTCAAAATTCTTTATATATTTTCAAAAGCGACATTATTTTAATTAAGGTATCCGAACATGTTCGGAGCACTTTTTTAGAAAAACGGGGTGTTGGCATACTTTAACCATATATTTAGGTTTAAGACTATTCAAAATTAGTAAGAGGATGTCAATATTTGAAATACACATTAAAACTTTTTGAAAATTGGCATTTAATAGCTTAAATTTAAGGAAATTCTTTAAAAACTTCAAAATGGCTATGCCAAAAACTATTTCTCTCTTCCGAGCAAACCTTATACCAAAATAAACTACATAGATTTCTCTAGGGAATGAACCATACAACCGTATGGTTATAATAATAAATAAAAATTTTAGAATCAGTCGAAGAATTTATCATGAAATTGTTAGTACATTTATGACGTTATTGTTCAAATTATTGGCTGTAAATTATAAAATATTCACTCAATGTAAATTCTTTTAGTTCACTCCCTAGAAAATAGAAATAGAATTTTTGGTGAAAATCGACCTTTTGAACGTGTTCGGATACCTTAAGATGTTGAAGAAAATATGGTTTAAAGTTAAAATATTATATCTTAGTTACCATTAAAAGTTTAAAAGGTAATTAGAAGAGCGGTGTTTGTATTCAGAAAATAAATTTGTTTAAAAATTAAACGAAGGTTTGGAATTTTGACGATAAAATTATGCCAGGAAAATTAATAGATGGTTAAAATAAAAATTTCACTACGTATTAATATATTAATTAATTAATTAAAATATTAGTTTATATCCATCTGTTGCCAGATATTAATTATTTTGCTAAATAGAGAAATTTCAAATATATAACCTTGAACTGTGGTAAATTTTTGTCGTGTGGGTTTATTGGTTTCCAAATCAGCATATTATAAACAAAACATTTTTTTTAGCTTTTTACTGCTAATAAATTGTTACGAATTGAAATTTATATATTGTTTTAATGCTAGCATGTTTTCTATAGTTCTTTTAAATATTAAAGAAATCTTAAAAGAAAAATAAATAAATAAAATGATGATCTTACTTTGTTAAAAAAAAATATTGTCTCCTAGAAAATATTGGCGAGAATACTGATCATACTGATTTTTTTTTCTCACTAAATTGTGTTACTCTGAAAAAGAAATCAGTTTCTGCTTCCACTATATGTAATACAATGCCTTATTTTATATTAGCAGCCTTTTACGTCAGCTTGTTAACCAATATTATTCGTCATGTTTAATGTCAATTGAATCTCTCATATTTTTATAATCGACAAAGATTGTATGCTAATAAGCACTCTCATAATCGTTGCCACCAATGGCATGCGATTAATAAGGCACTAATATATCTTTTCCTTTACTATACTACAAAGATATAACTATCATGTATTTCACTCTGAAAATAAAAATCTGAGCATTCACGATTTTAGAGTACACGAGAAAGTGTTGCTCACTACTTCTGGTTATGTTTGTGATTAGCCATCTTTCACGATCAGCTGGCACACCGAGAATATTCGTTGTAGTTAATTTTCAATTTAAAAAAATTCCATGATTTGGTATTTATGATTAAATCCAAATGATGGATTATTATGATTTTAATAATGAAATTTTTACAAAGCTGTGTTACCTTAAAAACCTTTCACTTGTTTTATTCATTGCGTATATGAACACTGCTAATAGGGCAAGTCCCATGGCATCATAATGCTGTTAAAATGTAACTGTCTGCTTAATCTACATCCTACTTTTACGATATTGTAATTTTACTTTCTTCATGTAAACTACACAGATATTAAACAGAATCCTTCTTCCTTAGCTTTCAGTAATGGATGAAACTCGCTCGCTTAAATATTTGATATAAGAATGAAAACGATTTGAATTACAATTCGAAAATGAATTAAATGAAAATAATGCACATTTTTAAAGAAAATGCCAAAAGTTTGAGGACAAAATTGTACGACTATTAAATTGGTATCATTAAAAAGTTATTTTAAATTTCAAAATGGTGTAAAATGGTTATGGTCAATTTTATAGCGTAAAATTTTCGGATGCCATCACGGAAAAACGCTATTCTACAAAATTTAGCTGTGCCGTATTTTATAATTATGGATTGGACACTCTATCTATTGAAAACCAGTATACATTATTTTTTATTGTTAAACACATTACTTAGCATTTTTAAAAAAGTAATGTGTCTAAGTAATGTGCAAGAAAAATGTTCAATGGCATCCATTATAAGTTCTTGACTTCAAAAATGCCTATGTGTATAATATGCAAGAAAAATGTTTAATAATATCCATTATAAGTCTTTGACTTCAAAAATGGCTGCAAGCGAACAAGATCATTTTCATATATATGAACATTTTATAACTATAAAATGTCAATAAAGTCTTTAATCTTTTAAGCCAGTCCATGCAACCCAATACATTTCAATATATTAATAGCCTATAATTGCAGTATTTATTCTACCGAATCTCTTAAAAAAACGATTTGTAGAATCTCCTCACAATCTTTCATATACTTGCTAACCAAATGATCCGTGCATTCGTGGTTGTAGCTTTAAGCGTAATGGAAAGCGCTTTTGACAGAAATGTAAGTTATTCTTCAATCCCCCAGCAATGCGAGGCAAGCACTCCGAAGTGGCCAGTCCATAACTCATACAACGAGCGGTGACGTTAATGGCACTCTTCTGCTCTACATTTGCGTCAACACATTTGATGCACGACTCAAACTCTGTCACTGCCGATCGCCTCCCCTTTGATTGGGCGAGATTAATTAAAGCCCTTAACGATGATTATCGGAATCACAGGGGATGTGCAAGCACCTATATCATTCTATCAATCTTTCGCCTAATTGGCGAAACTTACCGACTGCCAATGGGTGGTCTTTTGAATCCTCCGTTATCCAACAAAGAGAAGGTTCGAGCAACAGGGTTAAAGGCACCTGAGCTCGGGCCCTGTAAGCAAACAGGATGGGCGTGCCCATAAACAGGTGGTTAATTCTAAACAAATAACTTCTTAAAGTGATGGAAGGAAACTAAGCATAAGAGTAGATCCGAGAGGTAAAGATACGCAATTTAACTATAAGTCAATGAAAAACACCTGTTGGTGCAATTTATTTACAATGCTTGTTTTTGCTTTGTTTCAAAAACTTATCTTATTACTTCCGCAGTGTGAGGCTTCAAGTTTTATAAATATCAAGTTTCTTAATGGTCAGATCAAAGAAAAAGAATATATATATATTTTTTTTTTGAATTTAAGTGTGATGTTTTAGCATAATTCTAAGTTCATAAAAGGGGAAATCTTTATTTTAACTCCCTTTTATTTCAATTTTTTTTTTCTGTTTTTCTTTCAATTGGCACTGTTTCTTAGTAACTCCTTCTGAAATTAACCGACTCATAAAATATAAGGAAAAAAAAAGAATAAGCTGCCGATAACTTCAACTTTTTTCCTTACATTCTTACTATATGAAATTGAGAGAAAATTATTTTATTCTTATTATAGATAAAATGAAAAAGTACTATTCCATTTTTGTTATATATGAAACAAAAGAAATTTCAGTATATGAAATGAATATATAGGAAAAAAAGAATTTCATATTATCATCATTTATTTTTTTTATCTAGATATACGAAGAATGTTTCTTATTCATCTAATAACAATTCGCTATATTGTGTACTTATCAATTAATAATTTTAAAACATCTATTATGTTTTAAATAAGGTCTATTACATATAATTTTAAAACATATATCTGTCAATGTATCTACCCAACTTAATTGTATAATATTCCTATAGAGTTTATTGCTTTCACTTTGTTTTTATTCATTTTTAATCAAGAATACGGCGCTTGCTTTTATTTATTCATCTAACGTCTTTTCGCTTCATATTTTATTATTATTATTCTCTGAGCATAAAACGCTTTAGACTCTTTTTTCACTTTGATATTTTTTCTTAGCACTGGTAATATAGCATTCCTGTAACAGTTTATCACATGCCAGATAATTAAGGC
Organism: Argiope aurantia; assembly: GCA_026543865.1. Lineage (NCBI taxonomy): Eukaryota > Metazoa > Arthropoda > Arachnida > Araneae > Araneidae > Argiope > Argiope aurantia. Next base: position 78,713 of record JAPMOR010073896.1, on the reverse strand, counting down.
ATTACATTCTACAGGAGTAGTCTATACTGAGATGATATAACTAAAAAGAGCTTCATGCCTTATAAATCAAGAGTTGATATTGATTGATATCTTTGAGTTTCTTTGATTTGTTCTTTCTATTAGTTTCTTGAATCAAATACAGAAACTCCTTAACTCCATTAGCGCATTTCTCATTAATCTGATTGTGAAATGCTTGTCTAGGATTATTATCAAACAGAAAATCTCTCTGTCTCGAAAAATTTGAATTCTTCAGATCTTAATAGATAGGCTTCATCTTACTGGCAATAACCTCCTGTATCATCATAAGCAATTTAATTCGAGTCCAACAAGTAGTTTTCAACTTTTTTTTACTTCCGATGTCCCATCTCAAATCAATCGATAAGGACTGGTCTGATGCTTCCTTCCTTGGACAATTCGCTGCTTCTATTAATGCTAAGAAGCAATAACCATCCGCTTACATTAAAAACACATTTCTGGCCGAATATTAATTATTCATATGAATAATATTTTATTATTTTATATGAAACCTACATCTTTACGTTTTCAAAACCGCTTTTATTTTATTTTTATGATAATTAAAAATAAAATGAAAGACATTTTGGTAGTACCTAACAGCTAAAATGGAACTACAAGCTATACTATAAATCAGCATTTTCACTATTTTTATTTAAGTTATTTAAAAATTATTTTTTCTGTTTCATTTCCTTTATTATATATTAAATATTTTTTTGAAATATTTTCAACATACTTTTGTTTTTGATCAAAGTGATTTAAATTTAAACAAAAAAAATCACTGAAATATCATGATTTTTCATTGTAATTTTTGGCAAAGAAAGCGTTTCAATCATACTTATGACAAATATTAATTGATAACCGTATCTTCAGATTAGTTTATAAGAATAATTAAAAAAAATTAGTTTAGTTTATATGCATAATATAAATAATAGAAGAAATATCGGAACTTCTGGTACCAGTTGCATAATTTATCACTATAAATATTTATCAGAGTAAAAAAAACTAACGGTAAAAAAAAAAATTTTTTTTGATTGAATTTTTTTAAAAAAAATGCTAAATATTTCATTAAAAGAAAGAATAGCCTAAAAAAATCTAAAAAATTTTGAAAACCTTCTTCTTTCATCTCACTGAAAATTAAAAAGTAACTTTAAACTTGGGTTGTTTTTTTCCCTCAAAATAGGTTTTCTCGTAAATTTTCATTTTTCAAACACATTTAGCATACATTTTATTTATGTTACTATTTAAAATGTGAACTCAAATATAAGAGCCATTAAGTAGCGTTGCTAAAAGTTTTTAAGCTTTGAAGCCAGGCCAAAACTTTGAAATCGCACTCTCAATTCAAATTTTACACTAAGTCTCAATTTGTAAGAAAATAGTATTATTTTTAAATTTATGTTTGAGTAGCCAATACATCCATAAATATACAGGGTGTTTCAGTGAACCGTTTCTGAACGTCTAAGAGGGGTAGGATACATCCTGACAACTCGAAATCATAGATCAATGTGGGGTCGGAAATGCTTTCCTCAAGCGGTGTTGTACACAGAAGCACCATAAAGAAAAGAGACCGTAAATGAGAAATCGTTTTAATAATACATGAAAAGAAGCAAAAGGTACATGGATTAAAGTAAATGTTCGAAGTTTCTTTCACAAGCTACAATGCACGCCTCACATCTCCGACGCATGGACATCCGAACATTCTGGAATACTCCAGGCATGTCTCGAATCTCTCCGGCAGCTACTGCGATTCTTGCAACGAGCTCCTCAGAAGTGTCAACAGGGTGTCATAAACTAGCGATTTCATATGACCCAGAAATAAAAATCAAGACATGATAAGTCGGGTGACCGAGCAGGCCAACGCACGGGACCCCCACGTCCGATCCACCGTTGACCAAATGTGACATCCAGGTAGTTACGAACATCTCCGCTATAATGGACAGGGGCTCCATCGTGTTGAAACCACATTGTCTGTTGCGTCGATGTAGAAATCTGTTCATCTCTCAAAAGTTGTGGTAATACTTGCTGCAGAAAGAGCAAGTACGTAGGTCCAGTTAGACGACCCGGTAACAAGTAAGGTCCGATGAGGTGAACTCCCACAATACCGGCCCATACATTGACTGAAAATCGATTCTGTGCTGCGCGACGTCATATTACATGCGGGTTCTCGACCGCCCAGATATGGTCGTTATGCGTGTTGAAAATTCCTTCCCTTGTGAAGGATGCCTCATCGGAAAACAACACTTCAGCAGGAAAAAGGGGTTTGTAGCACATTTTCCCAGGTACCGAAAGCAATACGAGGTACATAATCCTCCGGATTCTGTGACTGGACGCGCTGCAGGTGAAACGGATGCATGTCTTGTGCTCGGAGAATCCTCCAGACGCTGCAATGGGAAACCCCGACTGTGTTTGCCACTTCGTGTGCTCGTTCTTGGATTCCCCTGCACATGCTGCAGCACATTCTGTTAGGCGTCTGCAGTCCGTTCTTACCCTGTCCCTATGAGCTCTTTCTAATGAACCTGTCTCATCTAACCTCTGGTGCAGTCTTGCAAAGAAATTATGACTGGGAATACGCCTCGTCGGATATCGTTCCTCGTACAAACGCTGTGCGGCTGGCCCACTACAATTTGCAGCCCCGTACGCCAAATGCATATCGGCTAACTCTGCGATCGTGTAATCATCCATTCTACTAACTTGGCGTTCTTGTGCGAAATGAAGATTCCCTGCAAGAAAGCTCGGACTTTTCGCACAACGCCATCTACCGCGTCAGGAAAGCATTTCTGAGTGCGCATGGGTATATGATTTTGGTTCGTCAGGATATACCCTACCCCTCTTAGAAGTTCTGAAACGGTTCGCAGAAATACCCTGTATATACCGAAGGTTATACTAATCTGATCATCTGTTTTTGATCGACAATATTCGAAAAAAAATCTAATTCAGTGCAAAAAACTCAGCTATTTCTCAAATATTTTTAAAAAAGTGTCTAAATTAAAACATTTTGACATATTAAGTTTTTGCGCAAATGTCATTCGGAACGGAAAAAAAATTCGTCTCGTTATTTAAACCTCCGAATCTAATCATATATCTTAAAATACGTTTAAACTTTCTTTTACAACGTATTTGAAACGAAAAAAAAAATCAGAAAAATATATTTCAAAAATTTTAATATATACTCATATATTTAACTTTATAAAATAATCGAGCATCGCCCTTAAACTTTCTCAGCGGCTGAAAGAATATAGTACTTTTAAGCAAAGAGTGAAAACATCAAATGAAATTTTGTTTGTCAAGCATGTGATAACTCACAGTTCGATTCATTATGTACACTGAAAATAGCATCACAGTGACTTGAAATTACTTTATATCAGCACAAGTGGTCACCTGGAAACTTTATTGTATCCTCTCTGATAAATATATTTGTGAATTATTAATAACATAGTTACATAGAACCTCATTAGTATACGTAATACATCGTAGAATTGTTTTTATATATATATATGTAATGAATTGATGGGATGTTTTTAACATCCATGGAGCAGGAGCAGTTGTTAACCTTTTTGGTTCGAAAATGAATAAGTGTCTTCATTTTCAATGTTAAGCTGTTTATCAAATTTTATCTATCTCTTTATATTTTGTAATCACCGAGTTCATCTGCACTCTGACAGCCAGATTGACAAAATTCCTCAAAATGGATTTCATTCAAAATTTCGAAGCAATCGACAGTTTTGGTCTAAAAGAAATATCAAATTTCATCTTGAGATATAGCGTCTTTGAGTTATTGTGTTCCCAGATAAACGGGCATTACGTCAAAAGTGTATTTTTCGAATTCAGGGAGGTCTGAAAAGCAGAGCGACAAAATCTCGAATTGAAATGTTTTGACGATTACAATGAAAAAGTAAATAATTTCGCTGTCAGTTCATTATTTTATTCGTCCACCTTAAAGTAGATAATCGCAGAAAACGATATTGTGTCTCTTTTGTATTACGAATAAAAAAATCGAATAAATTGATTTATTAGATTTAGATACAGTTTTCAATTAGCAGATTATTAGAAGATTCGTTTTAACTACGTCCTTTTATTTATTAGCCAATATTTTACTGAAATTCTTGTTCCGTGAGTGCATCTGCCATAACAAAATAAGTGGGTTTCCAAGAGTGTTTTGTTTTATTCTATTATGAGGGGTTTAACATGGCTGTATAGTAAAACGAATCGAGGAGGAAAGACTGTGGCTATTTATAACAATTTTAGGGAAAAGCTTTATATTTTTAATGTATTTGCTATTCCTTGATTCTAATTACTTTTCATGGCTCACATTCACAATATGCAAAGAAATAATATTTGACAATTTTATTGATTTCAGGACCAGATACAATTTTTCAGAACTTTTCGAACTGTTATAGCTTGCCTCGGAATGAAACAAATGTTAACAATAATAATATTTAAAATGATGTTTCTCTTTACCATTATTTTATCAATTAAAATACATAAAGAATTTATTAACTATTATCATAGCATAATGGTAATAAATAATATCGAGCCATCTATACTTATATAAAGCTCAATGTGTGTGTGTGTGTGTGTGTGTGTGTGTGTGTGTGTGTGTGTGTGT
>JAPMOR010073896.1:34460-74085 GCA_026543865.1 Argiope aurantia | reverse complement strand
TGTGTGTGTGTGTGTGTGTGTGTGTGTGTGTGTGTGTGTGTGTGTGTTGGCGCTCTACAGGCCAGACCGTTCGACATACAGCTACCAAATTTGGCACATGCATACCTTGGAGGTCGGGAATGTGCACATGGGGTCCCTTTTTTGAATTTTTAATTAGAATTTTAATTATTAATTAAAAACTAATTTTTCCGCCAAAAAACTCTTTTCATTTCCCCACCGCCAAATGAGTAAGGCTTCAGGTTGTTGTTTTTTTTTCCCCTCGCTAAAGAGGATAGGCTAAAGAGGAAATTTTCAGCAGATTATTTCAAAGGATTCTGCTTATTTTCTTAATGTTTGATGCATTTAAAATTAAATATTGTTGATGAATCGATCTTTCAGATTCATTGTGAAGTACTTTTGAATTAAAATAAAACAGAATAAAGGAAATTAAAGTTTCTAATCTGCACAGCGTAACCCCAACTGGTGTAGAGAATTCACTCATTTGCTGTACCATAATTGGCGTTAAAAATTCACTCATGTGCATTGTGTTCTGATTGTTGACAACTATTTTCAACGGATACAGAACGGATTTCAATTTGAAAGCTTAATATGTTTTCGACAGATTATTTCAAACTATTCTGTTTGTTTTTTTTAGTGTTTGATGCAATTAAAACTAAACATTGTTAATTAATTGATCTGTTCATGATGAATCTGAGAAAATTTTGTTGAAAACGTTTTGAGATATTATATAAATTAAGAAAAATATTCTTTAGTGCCCATAAGGTTTAAATACTCAGCGACTCTGTTTTCAGTACTCATATTTAAAAAAAATGCTTCGTTTCAGTAAAAAAATATTATTATATTTATTGCAGTTTAATCAATTCCATTTTAATTAAAAGCATAAATTCTACGGGAGCTAACAGAAAATTAGAGAGATACATATTACGTTATGGCTGAAGGCCTTTATAATATTATGAGTGAATTATATGACAATTAAAATTTGAAGTTTTAAAATATTTTAATGAAGAAGCAATTAAAATGAAAATTCCATAAAATATTTAATTATTAAATTTTTCACGTGCATTAAGTTGGCGAACCGGCTGGTGGCCAAAGGCGGCTAGTTTGCAATAAAATAATGATGAAAATGCCTAATCAAACAGCATAAAAATCAGAATACATCATAACTGTAGTTAAATTATGTAACTTTTAGAATATTTCCTGCCTCACACATTTTGTATTTACATTTTGCAAGTTAAACAGTAAACTCGTTCTCCATTAGCTTTATGGACTGTATTGGCTTGCTTGAAATGCCTTGGCTTCGGGGCCACTGAATTCGAAGTCACTGAAAAATCGTCTTGGAAGCTGAATCTCTTTCAGAATATTCAGAAAGCTTTTTCAGAATTTTAAGAATTTCCTTTTTCAGAATTTGTATGTTAGTTAGAAATCCTCTTCTTCGCTTTCCCCCTTTCTTTAAAAAACCCTTTTCTTTTCTTTTATCCTTCTTTTTTGTTTTCATTTCTCATTAATTTTGTTATCATTTTTTCCCATTTCTTCTTTGTCAGGTGCGTGAGTCACGAATTTTTTATTTTTATTTATTTATTTTTATTAAGTGAGCTTCTGTTAAATTTTTTAGAGTGTGAGATCTGATTTTGATTGCGTATATTAATAATTTTTTAAAATTTTAACTACATGAATCAAGCACAAATGAAGATAAATCTCGCAGGTTGTTATTGTTACTTATGACACTTTACAAGCCCGCTGACAGATCTGTCAGCGATTTAAGTCGAGCGAGCGTCTCTTGCTTTTTCATTAGCGCTAACTAGGGCCAAGTGCAAGACTTAGCTACTTCATGCATCACATTCGCTCGCACAACCCCTTTTTATAGGGAGGGCACATACACACACCTCACAGATAGAGCACAGTAGATCAATGCCTGAACCGGCACTCGAACCTGGGTCGCGCTACTCCTATGCCAGGACCCCAGCTCGTAGGTTGTAATATGTTATAACTTGCCTCATCGCATTGTTTTGAATATATTTTGTTGATTTATAAAAAAATTGTACTAGGTACAAATATTGAAGAATCTTTTAAAAACATAATACATACACAGAGTAAATATATTAAGACATTTTTCAAGCAGTTTATTCATTTAAAGTTTATTCATTAAAAATATAAGAAATATTTTTTATCCAGTCACTAGATAAAACGGAACAAGTGTTTATAACTTCTCACTCCCTGCTTCGGCTGGCCACTGGTTTTGCTGACGTAATAAGACCGAACATAAAAATCCTGCTTAGCGAAAATCTTGATTAAAAATTTGTAAAGTTTGGAGCTAGTTGTTATCCCTGTAACAACTAGCTCCAGGCTCCCTACGCAGTTATATACAGTACATCCTTCTTACGACTTATTGGGATCAAAATTTGATATTAATCTTCAGTTTTGATTATTATTATATTCTAGTTTTGATTATTCTTTAATATTATGTTCTAATTGCCTTTTTGTCAATTGGCCATGCTATAATTAATGGTTGCCAAGAATTTTAATAAATATTTTGTATATCTTGGTCGTAATAGATTCTTCAGCAAAATATTTTTAATCCTAAAATTTTGGTACACATATAACACTTACTTTTTAAAAAACCTTGACCATTTTGTTCATTGCAGTATGCATTTCTTTCATTTTCTATCTATACATCCAATTATGCCATAGGAAACCGAAGCAATATTTAAAAATGAAAAACCATTGAAACTTTTCCCTGTTGTATCAGGTTGAGTTTAAGACTTATTTGTTAACACAACAAAAATGCTGAAACTCACTCAATAAGGAAAAAAAAGCAGAATCTTCATAGCTTGATCATCAAGAATGGAAAAGAAAGTCTGAATGAAATATTAGCAGCAACAATGAAAAAATTTCAATTTCATTTCAACTGTGAAATATATTATTGTAACAATATTTTAAAAAATGAATAAAAAATTTTAAATATTTATATCTAATATATAAAATTCTCGTGTCACGGTGTTTGTGTTCGTACTCCTCTGAAACGGTTCGACAGATTTTTATGAAATTTTTTATGTTGTATTTGGTAGGTATGAGAATAGGTCGTAAAGTATATTTCATAACGGTAGGTAATTAGGGTGGCCCTATCCCGTCATTCCACGTTCAACGTACGCTGATGAGATCAACGCTTGCTCGAAACCATCGCCACTGTAGCGTAATGTTGAAAAAGTTCAGCTAAAAATAAACATGCGCGGCCAAATGCTACAAGATCCATCCACTGACACATTCTAGGACCAATTGTTAGATATCGGCATCGGCGATGGAAAAGTTGCTGTCTATAAAAATACTGGATGCCCACTAATTTCTGCACTATCGTTGATTTGCAAAATGCTCTCATTGACCGCATATTTTCCGATGCTCGCGCACAATACATAAATCATGCGTGGCTGGCAGAAAGAGCCATTTTGGCAGCAAAACAATGTGGAAGATTAAAACTTTAAGATACAGCAGTCGTTGCCAGGTGTCTTAGTATCATAAATTTGCGATGCTAACGAAGCTGTAAATTATCCAATAGAGTTTTTGAACTCAACGGATTTGCCAGGCATGTCACCACACTTTCCACGACTGAAAGCTGGATCTCCGGTTATTTTACTTCGGAATTTGAACTCACAATGGCTGTGCAATGGCACGCGATTGGTGATTAAAAGATTGATGAAAAACGTTATCGAAGCCATCATTTTAAATGACAAATTCCGAGCCGAAAACGTTTTGCTGCCACGAATTCCAATGATTCTCACAGACGTGCCAATTGGATTCAAACGCGTTCAGTTTCCTATTATATTGGCATTCGCAATGACAATCAATAAGTGGCAAGGCCAAACGATGTCTGTTTGCGGCTTAGATTTGGGTACATCATGTTTTTCACACGGGCAATTATATGTGTCATGTTCTCGCATGGGAAAACCATCGAGCTTATTTGTGTTGGTTAAAGACGGACTGACAAAAATATCTTAGACTTAATTGCTCTTCGAAATGAATATGGATTTTCTTTATTTCCCTTTTATACTTTAGGATAAAAAATATATTATTTTTTTCACTTTACGTTTAACTTTTGAGAGATCAAACAATGTATATGTTCGTAACGTTAATAAAATACATCGTATTGAGAAAATGAATGGTTGGTGTTTTTTTTGTTTTTATTTTTATCGGCGATCATCGTCTACAGCGCTCCATTCCTCTTTCTGTCATAGATCCCATCCCCACACACTTACAATACATTCGTTATTTTTTAATAAACAACCAAAATATTCACTAGAAATAATTTATATGGCAGAACAACGTTTGCCGGCTCAGCTGGTATGGTATAATAATTTATATCTTTTCAAAAATAATTTTTAAATAATAAGATGACGTTTCTGCTATAATTCTATTTTAGAAAAAATTTTTAGAAAACGTTTATTTATTTATTTATTTTTGAAAAGTTTAAATTTTAAATTTTGTGGAATTTTGTTTGGATTTTAAAATAAATTTCGAAAACATCGCCCCAAAATGAACGTTTCTGCCTTCTAAATTATTGATCTGACAATTCGGTAGCTCTAAATGAAATAGTCTATCCTATAAATCGAAAAAATACACACTCACATACTTTTTTATTATTATTAAAAAAGATTACAACTCAGGCATCTAATAAATTGTTAAGATGCCTAAATATTATTTGGTATTCATATATTTATGTATATTTGAGTTGTCCCTTTCGCATATGCATGTATTGATAAATCGATGGAAGTAAACTTGAAGATAAATTTGGTTCAAAATTTGATACGTAACTGCAATCATTCTTTATGATAAAAACAATATGCTGCATTTAATAGATATAGCTGGTCGTGCTTTTGCGTTCACATGAATGAATAGATAAGCTAAATGGGCGTCGATAAATTCCATGCAAAATTTAATTGTAATTTGAAATTTGGTGCACACATCATGTAATCTCCTAGCTCTCTCTGTTTATATTTATTTTCTCGTATACGAAGCAGGCAAAAAAAATCGAGTTCCAAATTTTGAAGAATTTTTAAATTCCAGACCTCGTTGAATTCGCAAAATATATTTTTGGAATTATATTTATTTGTTGCTCTGCCTGTCTGTGAACAGGATAACTGAAAAACGCTTTTAGATAGATGAATGGAATGTGGTATACGTCCTTAACTTCAGATTTTTAAATTTTTATAAACTTTTGGGCTGATTTCGTTCGTTAGAAGTCTGTCTGTTTTGTTTTCCTTGTACAAAATAATAGCTATAAAACATAATGAGCTACATAGATAACATTTGGTACACAAATTAACATCTGTAATCAAATTTGGTACCAAATATGTCATAGGGTTTATCGTCTGTTGGTCTGCATTTTTGCTTATGCTGCATTTATGCTTGCACGATGGTTCAAAAACGTACCAAATTAAACAAATGAAATTTGGCTCAGAGTTCTATACTCTAAAGTATATATTTTTATTAGAATTTGAATCAGATTCGCAAAAAGCTTGACGTTTCCAGTGGTATACGTTTAATAACAAACAAGTAAGTACTTACTAAACCTCGAGTAGTAGTTTGCTTACTAAACCTCGAAGCGCACAACTCTTATATATGGAACTTTGAAAATAAAATTCTGAGCATTCGTGATCTTCACGGATTTGCCGAATATCCATAATTTTATATGGTAGTGGGAAAAGGGTTAACACATTTATTAGAGAACTTAAGAAAAATTTTCGAGGAGGCCACTTCTATTAATTCAGAGATGGAATTCAAAAACAAACATCTGTAATGATCTAAAATCTTGAGGTCAATTTTTTTCTGATAATTTTTCCCCTCATGATCTATGATAAAACATTTAGAATTAAGTATCGAATCAATATAAATGATTTAAAGGGCAGAATATGGCTGAACCGAGAACAACACAATGAGCCCTGCATACAAATATTAAATCCAGATAAATCTCATTTCACATAAGTTAAGGTAATTTACATACAAACATAGAACAGGTAAGCTAGAAGTTTTTCTCAGGTGGGAAAAAATTCCCACAGAGCCATTTAGAACTATAAATAAATTCAACTTCATAAAGTAATTGTGTTTGAATTCAATTTTGACAGCCTTTTGAATATGAATAATTTCTTTCCCAACCAATTATGCCATTTAATTGAGCTCGCCATATCATAAAATGGTAAGATCATACTTCATAGGGCCATCATAAAATGGTAAAGCGTCCGATAATTACAACGTAACAAGATTATGTCAATAATTACTAATTTTTAATCGCCGTTTCTCCTGTATAACCAAATTAATGACAGTTGTGTAATAACTTATATTAAGTTTAATTGATAGCTTTGTGCAGCATGGTTAATTAAGTACGTTATAAGAATTTCCATTTTTTTTTCAAGTTAGTTTATTTATTTCCATACTATTTTTGTAAAAAGTTGTTCAACTGCCCTATGAAAAATGAAAAGATTATTTTTTTTATAAGAAGGCACAGTTTTTACACTCATATTTTTCTTTAACAAGTAATATATTATAAAGGAATTAATGCAGAAATTTCGTTGTGAATTGCAAAATAAATTTCAGGAATAGAATTAAAAAACTATGAGCAGCTGAACAACGAAATATTAAGCTTTTTTTTTAAATCAATTTAATTTAATTTGAATATAGCTATGAATTCTGGAGAATATTTCTAAGTTCGAAATCGTTTCATTCATGAGTTTAATATAAATCAAAATTATACTTTCTAATTATCTTTTACCAAAATATCTGCGTGTGCGTGTGCGCGTTTGTGTGGGGGGGGGGGGGGGGGGGGTATCTGCAAAGCCATAAAGTGGGACTGTTAATTTATTATGTGTTTTATTCCATTGGATGCCATAGAAGTTAGTTTCTAGAAATATTATATAATAAATTTCATCAAATAATAAGTTATTCAAAGTGCACGACAAATATAATTTTTGTTACATTATAAGCTTGTTCCTAATTACCCCACGATGAAAATTGTCTGGATTAATTGAGAATCTTATTCTGTTACTCATGAGAGAATCTAAAAAATGAAAATTAAATCTTTTTCATAACCATTATATTTTATAAATCCAAAAGTTGCATAACTTACTAGCTTTTCTTTCAAATAACTACTGTAGACAATGAATATTGTCATTTAGAAAAGTTTTGGCTTCACTTTTTCTTACTGTGGCTGCAACTAAAGTAAACAAGCGTTAGAAAATTTCATTGTAAAAGCGGGAAAGTGTTTATTGTCTTATTCTAGAGTGCCTTAAAAATCGAAACTATTTCTCAACCCTCTAAGGTCTCAACTATGCTTACTGTAGTTATCGTTCTTAATAACTCCATTGATCCTATTAAGAAACATTTTAATAGCAAAAACATACTGTTCTTAGATTCGACACTCAGACTCAAGTCTCCAGAGCCTTGTATTATAATAGCCTTGTATTAATCAAAAATTATTACAATTACTTTTTGATTCTTAATCAATTTACAATGGATCTTCTTTACATGCTTTTTGATTTCGTAGATCATAGTCTTATTTGAAAATGAATGCTCAGCTCTTCTCTCTTTCCGCAAATTAGTTTATTCCTTCTCTGCAGACTCTTATTTCACATGTCTTCTCTGACACTTAACCCTTAAAATATCAACGGGATATATATATGTTCCGCAAAACAGAATATCAAGGGTATTTTACCAATTCTAAAAAATTCTGAATATTGTCCCACTGATTCAGAGTTCAGTAGCAGCTATCGAAAAAGAAATAACACTATACGTTATGCGTCAAATTTCACTTTAAAACCATCTTTTGTACCTTAATACATGCATACACGATATAAATTTATGATTATTTACTAAATTTATTAAAGTATTTAGTAAATAATTAAAAAATAGAAAGTTGCAAGATATTTATTGTTGTTTTTTTTTTCTTTTACCTAAAATACTGATGGGACGCATATGGCCCACCACTCTAAATTTCACCCTCTTCCATAATATGATTATGATCAAATATAACTTATCTAACAAATTTTTATTGAAAAAAAGGTTTAGAAATGGCTTCCAAAACTAAAAAATGGTGATTTAAGGGTTAAAATCTCATTCTGATAATGAACTCATTTTTGACTTCTGGTTTCTTAGATATTATTGCTTGTATACACTAAAAATATCAAACTCGCAGGTCTTCAGCCAATTACAATCCTCATGAAATATATCTGGAGTGGTACAAACACTACACGGAGAACTATTTTTTTTTAATTTCGTTTTATTTACAAGGGATGGAATAATAAATTATAACATGCATAAACTATCCACCTACGGTCTTATTAGATCAAACTGTTCAGCTGGAATCCGAAGGAAAATATTATAAGTTGAGAAAATGGGCCTCTGTCTGTCTTCTGTAGTAACCATAATTATATAGACTTCTTCGAATGATTTTGGTCGATGAATTCTTCGAAGTACGCTTCTTTATTAATAATAAAAGAAAGTGAACATCTTTTCATGCTTCTCGTTTTAGTGTCAACGCACTGCAGCGTAAACAGAATTTCGAGAAATATAAATCGGAGGACAAAAGTTACTGTCAATAGCAACTTTTTCGAAATTTTTATTAAATAAGAACTTTATAAGAATTTTAGAGATTTTTTTTTGGTAAAAGCTTCTAGAAATATTATTACATTAAATAACTTTCACATCCTCTTAAAATTAAAAAAATGATATTTTTAATGTTATCGGTTCAGTTGTTGTACATATTTTTTTCTGAATCATGATAATTTTTAATATACTTTTATGTAATATTTGCAACAATATTTTTTATAGCTGTAAAGAAATATAAACAACTTTGATCGTTTCTAAAAATATTTAATTGTGTGGAAGGGAGGGATTGGTTGTTGTAGTTAAAGCTAAAGAATTAATTTTTTTAAAGTGCTTCTCATGTTTTTTGATGATGCTGTAAGGATTATTAGTATGTTATTTCATTTTATTGGTTATTTTGTAGAAACAACTATCAAAGCCATCTAAGATATTTATATATTTAATATATATCGAAAAAATCCTTATTTCTTTAATTTCCTTATTACAATGTTTCATTGCATCTAACATGCTTTTATAAGTGCTTATATAATTCAAATAAAATGTATGCATTTTATTTGAATCAAATGTATCATTTAATTTGAATGTTGTAATAAATTGCCCTTTTTTATGAGAAATAAGCGAATTTATGTGTTATAAGCGAAGTTAACACGGTCATTTTTTACATGGAAATGTCCTTTAACTTAACAAAATTTCATTATGGAAGTTCATGTTCACAATAAACAGGTGTAAGGTCAACAAAATAATGGAACTGAGGTGTGTACCACAATTTGTCTTTTAAAAGTACTATGTTGAGAAAGCCACAATAATCTAGTTAAGTTGCACTTAATTGAAATTAAACACAATCAATATTCTATTCGTACTTGCTAGCCACCAACGGTGCATAATCAGCAATAAATTTTTATTAATTATTGGAAGTTTCCTTTGTTACCCAAAATAAAAGAGCACAATTATAGGTCGATTTCTTTTTAAAGATCTACAGAAAGACAAGATATTCTTACCATATACTATAATTAACTCAGATTTTCTGCATCTTAAGAATCTAATGAGTCGCTTTAACGAACAGAATATGATACATTTCCTAGAAGCAATCAGTCCTCGTTTTTGGACTTCATATATTAAATCAAGTAAGAATAGTAAGTAACAAATACATATAATATTCCTACTCTTAATTGTATTTCTGCATCTTTTCAGTTATTTATACAAGGGAAAATCAAAACTTATCTACACTTTTGATATAATTCTTTTTTAGGTTGCACACACTGACTTCTGCCTTCGCTGTTTTAATTGTTATTCTGTTGTGATAATACTATAAATTTGATCCCAATCCCGGATTTTTCTTCTTATTGTTTCAAATAGATGATTATAGTTGCTCCATCAAATTTTACATCAAAGAGAAGCAAGGAACTATGGCTCAATTGCTCTAATCGGAGAATGTCAGAAGTTCGGAAATTCATCATAGGTTATTATCGCGCTCGCGTAACTTGTCTATTCGAAAGAACTGTTTTTCGAATTTGCTGAAAGTTGACATTTGTGGTAGAAGTTAATAGTCATCCGGCATCAGTGCATTACACTTGTTTTGACTACTTTTAAATTTGTATATCCTTAAAATACAATTTTACGTGGTAGTGTATTTTCCTCATATTGTGATATTAATCTACGATAAATTTCTGCACCTTCGATACCTTCCAATCAGAGAAATCGAATTCCAGCTCTTTGCTTTTCTTTGATGCAAACTTCTAATGGAGCGGCCATGATTTATCTGGAACATAGAGGCGAAAGAAGAGAAGAGAAGAGTTATAGCGAAAGAGTAGATAATTTTTGACTTACTAAAATAGAAAGGCGATAAAAAAAATTAAGAACGAAATCTACAACAAAATAAGTAAAATATCTTTAAATATAAAACCCTAACGTATGTGGTACAGAAATCACTCTTATAACTTAAGAAATCGCTCTTAACTCTAACTCTTATAACTCATATCGCTCTTGTTGCTAAATGGCAACAGTAAAATGTAGACAAATAACTATACGAACGTTTCCGACTGCTTCATTGAATGCTTTTACAGTTGCACTTGATTCAATGTTGGTTAATTAAAAGAGCTGCGAAATATTATTAGAAATATTTTGAAGAGAGCTAGAATTCTATTAAGTTATAGAAAACAAGAAGAGGAAATAAAGAAACAACTGTCAAACATAAACTTTAACAATCCCTAAAATATGCTTAACACGTCGCCAGATGGGTATTCGCTATGGTTTAATTATGCCACATTAACCGTTTAAAAAGTCAATCATCTCGGCGAACAAACAACTCAGCAGCGGCGGCTAGTTTTATAAAATATTCCATGCTACAAAATCCATTTTGTATTTATATAGCTAAGCAAATAAATATTTAGAATTCAAACATGCTATATATTAATAAAAGCAAAGCCAAATTTCATCTTGATTCCTTATTTCGGTAGAAGTATATTATTATTTGCAATCGTCATTTCGAATGCTTAAACATGTATATTCAGAGGATTCTCTATATTATAGAAAACGAACTTTCTAATCCTTTACAGATATTTCAGAATGGAAATAACAATTAAAGCACTTTTCATTGTTAAGCCTGCGTAAATGAAATGCATCTTCTAGCTTTCTATATTTCCTACAAGATACAAATGTCCATGTCAATGTCTCACATTTAAATAACCATTAATTTCGTATGAAAATAGAGGGGAAAAAACCACGTGTCACTCCCATAAAAGTGTCATTACGCTGAAAATAATGAGAGCCTTTCTGTCTCTTTAGTGACATTTGACACTGTAATTATCGGAAGACCAGACATTTGTCTTAAAACTGTAATACAGAAAACATATCCGTAATAATAGATATATTTATTTTTAATTCATTGCTTTTGGTTTTAAAGCACCATATTGTTTACGCATCTTTCACATAAACATAGGTTTCGCGAGTAAGAAATTGAAAAGAGAACCACTTGGGCGACGGTTCTGATTACATATTCCTGTGGTTGTCTCCGTACACGTGATTTCATCATTAATATTACTATTTGCATCGAATTAGTGGGTAATTTTAATCTCTGTACCTGCACGTAATCTTATTCCCCATCAACTGATATTGCTTTGGTGTGCTGATAGAGAAATGGCGACCGGAGCCAGCAAATAATGTTGCCCTATTAAATGCAGAATGCGTATCAGTTATCATATGTAAATAGCCTTCACAACTAGCAGGTACAGCAACTAAATAAAAGAAGATAAGCATTAATACTGTTCTGAATTGTACCTACCTGTTGCATTCTTATTTTTTTTTTCTAATGATCAATGTGACATTTTCATCGCCTCATACTTAAATAATTGACTCCGAAATTGGTTTGAACTCTTATTGGCGACCACAAAGAAATTATGTCTGCAATATGTTGCTATGGCGTTTATGTTTAAGAAAAGACTAGCATTCCTTATGATATTAAAATCCAGGCATATATTTGAGAGCTCAGAAAAACTCTGGGAATATATACTCACTAAATTTAGAATATGTGTTATGCAAAATAAAATTATTGCTTTTATTGCATATATTGAATTCAGTTTAGTTATATTAAATACTAAATTGTATAGCTTTACTCTGCTATTTTAATTAAGTGGTACTTTCTTTTTTTCAGAAGGTATTATCATATTGATTCAACTAAAAGTCCATATAACACTTGATATATATATATATGTGAACACATAATTTACGAACCATGCGTATTATACACAAATTATGTATCGAAAAGTAATGTCTATGGACGATTTAATTCTAGTTTATTACTTCAAGAATATAATTATTTCCAGCACAGTTAAGAGATTAACTTCCATTTTGAATCTGAAAAACGTTATTTGGAGAGCATCTCGCAAATTTAAAGCATGTTTAGTTTAGTTTCGTTCAGTTATATTAATGGCTCGTTTTAAAGCAACACTAGGGTTATTTTGGGACAGGCCTCGTAATTTTGAACCGCGGTGAGATAACGAGGACGACACCTCAGCAGGCACCCCCTCTCCATACCACACCGCACCTGCAGGAGGACGTTTGGCCCCGATGTATTTAGTGTGCAACAGGCTCCCTTATACGACGGTTCTTCGTTGGAATCGGGTCCCGAATCTGAAACTCTACGGCTCACGAGCCGAGACCTTACCACCAGGCCACCGCAACCCTATTTGAAGCGGGTGTAGCTACGGCTATAATAACTGAGACGATATCCTCTCTTGCCATCGTTCGTATCACTTTTTGGCCCTCTTCTAATTGAATTAGATTTCGAATCTGGAGCCTTTCAATATGAAACCACCCATTGCGCACTACATTAGGGTGGAACGAAAAAATCGATTTTTGATTTTTAATTTGTAATAGTGCGAAAAGTTGCCTTTTGGTGTAGATAAAATAAATTATAAATATGAAAAATATTGGAGTAGGTATTGAGTTGCCGCAAAGACGTTAAAATTTCATAAAATTGATATTTTTGCTACATTTTAAAGTTTTTTTACGAAATAATCAACTTTTGATTTTTAATTTGTAAGAGCACGGAAAAGTTGGTACAGATAAGATAAATAAAAATTATAACAAAATATTATAGTATATCGTGAGGTGCCGCAAGGGCGTTAAAGTTTCATAAAAACACTTTTTTGTAATTCTTCTAGGATTTTTGTGTGCCTCAATTATGAAATAAAAACAGTTTTACTATTGCACTGGCATAGCACTGAGTCGTTACCGGACCAGTTCTTAATGAGGTAAGGCGGAGATTTGTCTGCTTCCGGTGACAAGGACAGAGCTAGTTTCAAATCAGTAGCTTTACCGAGTTCAGTTGAATTGGCACCTCCCCTCCGTTTATTGTGTAACTGATTTGTTAGTTTGTGCTTGTGAGCTTTGCTGTGAGTAAAAAGGGCTCAGTCTAAATTAGTGAAGTCAAGACAAATATCGGAATGTTCTATTTTTGGGAAAAATAATGATTTGCTTGAAGTTGAACACACTACTGACGAATCTAGTGTTACTGTTATATTAGACATAACCTCAAAATTGCTCCAGAGAAGGATCCTTCTGTAAGTGAAATATGCGATACTTTAGTTCCCATAATAGAACAAATATGGTCAAAAGCTTCTATTCCCATTGCTTCTAGCAAAAGAATTTCCCAAATGATAAAAGCTTATCCTGCTAAATACAAGAATTTATAAAAGTCTAAAAACAGAAAATGTTCGGATAAGTCAAATTTCAACTTCACAGAATTTAGAGAAAACGCTAGAGGTTTATTTGATACTGCTTACTTGTATAAAAGAAGGGACAGTTATGGAATAAAAGGTTGTAAACGATCAATGCTCTAATAGGAAAATGGTTATATGTAATATTGATATCACTACCACAAGCGGTTTGAGGAAGAAAGAAGCAAGAAAGAGTCAAGAACTAAAGGGAATAGTTAAGTTTAATCAAGAGCGGGCATAAAATACTTGTGCATTAGAAACGATTACTGGCGGCAGTGACAACGCTGAAGAATAGCAGTGTTCTTCACAAAAAGAGGCAAGCCAACCAGATCCATCAAATAGACAAGAAGCAATAAAACTGCCAAGTGTCTGTGTGGTTTAATATTAAGTTAAAACTTTATACATGAGGCATCTGAAACTGAACCAAATAGTATAGGGGACTGAACCAAATAGTATTGTATAGTTATCGACTTACCCTGGCTTCCTTGTCACATACAAGCAGTGGAAAGAGCTGTGAGACTGGTGGCCGAATCAGCTCAAAATGTCGGTGGTTCAAGAGAAGGATACATAAGAGCAAAAATTGATTCACAAATGAATATGCCAAAATTTAATTTAAAAACTGTTTAATGCATCAATAAAGTAAAAACAAACATTTTGCAGCAGTAACATTTGTAATCATTAAAGATACAGAAATAAGAAACGCAAAATTGGACATAAAAATATTTTTTTATTATAATTTGTAATTAATATTTTTTCCAATTGTAATGCTTATATATGTATTTAAAATCATTTTTTGTAACATTATATGAACGAAAAATTCATAAAAATATTTTATCAAAGTTTATAATTTTTCAATTTTTTCACAAACTTTAAGCTTTTTTTTCGGCAACTTGAAATATTGCTGTATTGCAACCAATATTTTTTTTTAATTCCTTTTGAACCTAAAAGCTAATTTTTCACCACTATTGCAAAACTAAAATCTAAGAAAACTTTTTAAAAGTCTTTTCTAAAAATTTCCATTTTTTCAATTTCTTTACAAATTGCATGCTTTTTGCGGCACCTTAAGATAATGTAATATTACAACCAACCTTAAGATAATGTAATATTACAACCAATTTTTTAAATATTGTTTTTGAGCCTAAAAGGCAATTTTTCCGTACTATTATCAAACTAAAATCTTAAAAAAATTAAGGCCATTTTCGTTCCACCCTACTGTACATTATTCCTATAAAAACAAGCAAATAAATCTATCTCTATTCCATTCTGATACTCAAGTCCACAAATTTCTCAATAGGCGAGCTCTTTCATCTTCATTGAATAGGAACAATTGCTTAATGGCAGATTCTCCAAAAATTTGTGGAACTTTGATACATTCGAGACCCGATTCCACTCCAATAATGAACCGGAGCACAATGTGCATGAGTTCTGGCGTAGAATTCTAAATTCTACAAGATTTGTTGCAAATAAAATTAGTAAAAATTAGATGGCATCCTTCTAATGTGACACAATTGTTATAATTTTTATTTATTTCAGGTTGGGTGGTATAGTTTTAATTTGTTTCTATTTATCAGATAGTATTATATTATCTTTTAAAAATATATACTTCAAATTTTCAAGTATTTCTAAATTTTAAAAAAATTTTAATCTAAGGGGAAAAAATTATTTTCACATAATTCAAATCAAAACTATTCCCAATTACTTTCTTCTGAAACTTTCTTGTATCACTGATCTAATTATTTTAAATATTCAAATATTTTGAAGAATTTTTAGCCATACATCTAAGCGAATCAAATACAAAATAATGATAAGCCATTTTCTTTGCAAAAATTCATGTGAAATTGTAAATACAACCTGTTAACTTTATTATGAAACTACCTCTATTTTTAATCTTATTTTTTTATAATTACTATTCTTTTTGAGATTATAAGTTAAGTGGAATTGTACTAAAATTACAGCATAAGTATATTTTATCTATAGCTCCTTTATTCTGCTTAATTTTCTATTCTAAAAATTAAAATTAATTACTTGAATTAAAGACACGTTTTTTTTTATTAAATCCTATGATATCACCTTTGTTTTTCATAGAAGGAGATTCATAAACAAAGGTTTTTTTATGAAAATAACCTTTGCTTCTTCCTTAATATTTTATCTGACGTCGAAAATTTTTAAAAAAGGTTTTATTCATGGAAGACCGTTGATAATCGGTAATTTACTGCATTTGAAAAGTATATGTTCCTCAACGGAAAGTTGTGTTAGCTATCAGTAAAATATCAAAAACTTTGCTTATATTGCATATTATTCGAGAAATCAAATTATTATTGTGGTTGTACACCACCAAAAATTGGGCAATCTAAATGACGTCATTCAGTATTAAAAAAAATAATAGATCATGAAATGTATCTATCACAGTATAATATCTACACACATCCACAACATCATGATCCTCTTATATTTCTTTTTTGAATAATAAAGTTTGTACACTAAAAGCACTAAGTTATTTTTAGAATAAATTACATGCATTACACCTGTATTTTTATCACTAAATTTTGCGCTTTTATTCGAGTAGATGAAAGATATTGAATATGCCGAAAAAGTTGAATAAGATGAGTGAAAACATGCTTACGATTTAAACAACTCTATGAGCTAAAGAAAAAATCCTTCACAGTCTCAGATACTGTTCTAATCTCTACCCATTAACTGAAGAATATTTATATCACAAATGGAAAGTTATAAAATATTTTTTTTATATTAGTCTATCTAAAATTTGCGGGTTAGACTAATATCATTCTTTAACAACATAAATATGTTAAAGATTTCACGCGGGGTTTTTTTTTTGTTTGTTTATTTAGTTTATCATAAATGCTTGTGTATGAAGTTTATCTAAAATAAATTCCATCTATAAAAATTTCG
This sequence comes from Argiope aurantia, assembly GCA_026543865.1. Lineage (NCBI taxonomy): Eukaryota > Metazoa > Arthropoda > Arachnida > Araneae > Araneidae > Argiope > Argiope aurantia. The sequence goes on along the minus strand of JAPMOR010073896.1, from coordinate 57,373 downwards.
TTATCTTTAGTCATTTTTTGACTTAAAATAAATTTCTAGTTCTTGTGCTTTATGATTTTTGCGTCTGCATTTACACTGTTACTTTTATCAACAGCTAACATGAAATAAGACTATTATTATTCTACCTATAAGCTTACAAGTATTTAAGAAGGGAATTTGCTGTTCCTAAACTTTATGTGTCGATTATGATTTCCACCTAGTGTTCCTTTTGCATACTAAACGTCTAACATGATAAGAAAATGTTATCTGTTAATTGTTATTCCAAAGTTATGCTCACGTATTATCATCTTAATACTAGTCTATATCCGTTTTATACAATCTCTGTCTTTATTTATTCTATCATGAAATAAAATTATATAGGTTCTAATTTTTGCTTTTTACAAATTCTCATTACATTATATTATAGCATTGTATAATAAAATATTCTTATATCTTTATTCATAAATTAATTTCATTTCAAAAGTATTTATTTCATCCCAAAGCCTTCTATCTAAATAAAAATTTAAATGTTGGACCTCGGATAGTTACTTAAAATTGATAAAGTATTCAAGTCTGTGAATTGTAATACAATTAAAATAGAAAATACAACCCATTAATGAAAAGGGATTTTTAAAATGTTAACAATCCATTCTGAAAATTTTATGGTAGCAATTTGTTAACTGAATCCTTTTTACCATTTTTTTTTCTTTTTTGTCGGAAAATGGTGAAAGAAACCTTCTTTCATTAGAAGGAATTTAATGGTATAAATCTACGGTTGTGAATTCCAATTTAGTTGCTTGAGAATTTTTAAAGTTTATAGAGTTGTTTTTTCTATTCATTAATATTTTATTACTGAATAATTAATGAAGTACTTTATATATTGAAATAAACTATTTGATTAATGAAATCTTAGAAAATATATACATCTTTTTTAACGATAATTAAATAATTGCTTAATAAAGTGATAGTTTCATCAAGTCCTTTTAATGTAAATGATTTAGGTTTCATAAAACTCGATTTCTTTTATTCCAAGTTTTGAAAATCTAGCTATGAATCAGAAAGAAGTTAAGGAGCCATTTTAATGTTTGAAATCATTAATAAGATCATATTTATCTCATTTCATTCTTTGAGATTACTGAAATTTTGAATTTAATTTGATTTTTCTAATTAGCCTTTTTAAAGTTTAATTAATGTTAAACTTTGTAAGAGTAAATAAAAAGATGAAACTGTAAATCATTAAGGATCTTGACTCAGGTAAAGTCCATTGTTTGCTCGTCCAAGAAATTTTACAATTGTTTCTTTCGTTTTCTGTATCTTTTCTATGAAGACAAATTAATTATGATTTAAGTTATTATTAATTATGAATTAATTTATTTATGAATCAAATTAATTTATGAAGGCAAATTAACATTAAATCAAGAAAGAAATAAAAAGTTCTCCGAGCAAAAGGTAATGGATTTCAATTTCATTATTACCATACTTAATGGCAATTTATGACTATATAATAATTAAGATATTTTCGATCTGGTCTTTAAATCATCCAACTAATAGAAAAAAAATCAATAAAACTATTATTTCGAAAAAAAAGTTGTTTGTCATAAGACAAAGCCTTGCCGATTTATAAATTATGTATCTTTTTTTAGCCGTTGCTTCCTGATATTAATGACATGCACGAAAAAAAAATTCGAAAGTCATTATAGTAAATCATGGACTGCCGTATTTGCAATTTCGAATATTAATATTTCAACAAAGTAAAATTTATTAAATGGATCTGCATCTTATATCCATTCATGCTTTTCGTCAGATAACCCTAAATAACGTATCGCTGCGATTAATTTTTAATTTCTCCGAATGGCATTGATTTAGGATCTAATTTCTTTCTTCTAAATATCATTTGGCAATCCATCCGGTGTCTTTTTCCCCTTGAAGACATACGATCCTAATTTCATTACTATCACATAATGGCCTCATATATATCACATAATAGAAGATAATGATGTTCACTTGATGATAATGTCTTCTTCTCTGCATCAGGAAATGTGCTAAGAGAAATATCAAAACCAAAAAATGGTTTGTTCAGATGATGGATGCTGATAACCCTCCCGATGATTAATGGATCGTCAGCGATCTGTCAATTGATAGATACTGAAGGCAGTTCCATTCATTGAGTAAGGGCGTGTTGGTTTATCATGTCTTTTGGGGGCAAGTTGTGCTGGTATTGCATAGAGCACACACGCTTGTTAGGCTTGTCGTCGACGATCTGGGATTGAGGAGGTGTAAGATCTTGATCTTTTGACATGGTCTCTGAAGAGTGTGAAGATTTTCCTCTTTTCTTTTATTTTTCTCCTTTAAGGATGTCTAACGTGTGGATTTAGAGATAATACTTGATGTCAGATCATCCATCTTCAATTTTGCACTGAAAAAAATAATAGTTCTTTGAATATTTAAATATAAAAAAAATGTTTTAAAAAAGAAAAGAAAAAAAGCAAGGATGGTTGATGTAGCTTTGGAAGTCTAAAGGGTTAAATTACATTCATGTAGAGATAAAAAACGATTAAAATTAATGGAACAAGTAAGAGTAGCGAGAAAGTTATCATTAAATCTAGTAGATGAATGAAAATACTTTTGAGGGGAAGAGAGACGAGGAGGTTTCTTTTAGAAACTGGGCTCATTTGGAAATAATACTGCTTTTATTTTCTGAGATTTTATTCTTAATACAGAAAAAAAGTAAAAGAAACATAAATATATAAATTGTTGAAAAAATGTGACAATAATTTGTAATACCACAGACTAACGAATAAGAAGTTACACATGAATTTTATGCAATTGTTAATTAAGAATTTTGGCGAAGGCTTACCTTATTTACATAAGAATTAGCATTTAAAATGGACTTCCATGGGGCAGAATAAAGTAAATATTATGAAATGAGCTTCAGCTTTCTCTAAATTACTTTTCTTTGGAAGGATGCCAAAATTATAAATGTGACGAAAGTAGTTAACAAGTTGACATACTATATATCTTAACATGACTAATGCAATTCAATTATTTACAGATGCAAAGATACCAAATAAGGTAATGTGTCTGCTGTACTAAAATAGAAAATCAACAAAAACATCTTAAGTTAAATCAATGAATTTAGATCTGAGTCATACCAGACGGGTTTTGAAATTTAAGTTTATTTGTCGAGAATAGTTTTACTGTCTTGGTCAGTAACTATTTAAAAGAAACTTTAAGTTATATATAACATCAGTTCACTAAAAAAGATAAATAATAAACTTGTAGTCGACCACAACAAATCCTGTCGATACTGCTACGTTCAGTGGTGGCGGGGTGGTCGGCTGTACGCAAGAAGATAATAAACTTGTAGAGAGTGACAACACTTTTGTCATTTATCTTTATTATATATATATATATGAATCCTTGCATTTTAACAGTGATTAAAAAATCAATTATTTTCACATTGTATGTTCAGATGGAAAGTTTCTATCAGAAATCTCTTAATGATACAGAAATAAGAATGCATCTTTAAGAAGAAACTGTTAAAATGCGAGAATCTGAGTCATAAAAATTTAAGAGAAAATGGAATTATTTAAAACAAATGCAGGGTCTGTAAAGAATGCACTGAAATGAAATGAAATTGGTGCAAGAATTCATGCAGTGCATTTGCTCCTTTTTTTAAATAAAAAAGAAACTATTAATTCGATCTAACTATTGATTATTCATATTATTTCAATAATATCTGTAAGATCGAGCTTTGTTTGGTAGGATTTTATTTTTTTATTTATTTATAAATATTTATTGTTATTATTTTGAAAAAATCGTGTTTTTTCACAGAAAATATTTAGATACAAATTTCTTAGAGTTTACAAATGATTATTTTTCAATCTTATCTCATCTTACATCCATCGCGCTATCTCACGAAATTTTGAGGTACCAGTAGATTATCATCCTATGGTAACAAGTGCCACAAAAATTTATGAAATGACGATATATGATATTATCAGTGTGAGAGCAGCTAGAAAAATGCAGCACTTCTCTAACTAACTATTAGAAGTAGTTATAAAAATTTGGAGGTTTTTTTTGTTTGTTTGTGTGTGTGTGTGTGTGTGTGTGTGTGTGTGTGTGTGTGTGTGTGTGTGTGTGTGTGTGTGTGTGTGCGTGCGTGTGTGTGTAAAATCTCGTTTTTTCAGAGAAGTCACCTATATAGATAAACTTAAAAAGCAAAACCTTACCGAAACATAAAATTTGATTCAAATCGTTAAAGCAGTTTCCGAGATGCACAAAATAAATAAATTTATGTATGGATATACAAGAATTGCTCGTTTAAAGCTATAAGATGTAGGGCTAAAGAAGACCGGAAGATTGCTTCATGTTTTAAAACTAATCCAATCATTATTTTTATCAGTATTATTCAATCAGTATTCGATGATGTTTATCACCTCGTCACGGACTAGTATACTAGCAGCAAGGTAATAATTCTGGAGCACGAGCTTTCAGTGTCATTTAAATTTAAAGATTACATCAAAATTGTATCACATTATACGGTAGCAGATCGGCGTGTCGTGGCTCAATGATAAATATGCATTTCACACTTGAACACAAGCGGACAGTTTTCAGCAACGATTCGCTGATTAAAATGACAGCTAATAAGTTTATCACAGAAAACGTAAGCAACAAATTTAATGAGGCGCATTTAAATTATAATTATTCCTCTTTTCTTTTCGAATTGCTGTAATTAGGTATTTGGAGCAGACATTTAAAACAATCGTTTTTTTTTCAAAGGTAGATCAGATTCTGATCGGCAAATTCATAGAGATTCCACTCAATTCAGGTAGCTAAGTGTTTGAAGTAGGTAATCGCTGGCTGTTTAAAGACACAATCAAAGTTAAGAAGTAATAATAATAAAATATAATAAATATTTTTGAGATTTATTTAACTTATTAAATTCATTTTAAAATATGTCCGTCGTCTCTGTTTAAAGTACTTTTATAAATTAATTTAAATGACTTTGTAAACAGGCTATTTGAATTCCAACACTCGGTTTAATTCTCAAAAACAATTTCCCGTTTAAAATAGCAGTGAAAAAATTTAATATATATATATAAAAAAATGAGAGACAAATTTCAAATGTATTCATTTAAATCCATTTTAAAGTACCTTCTCCAAATAAGTTGATATTTTTGACTCTTTCATTTCAGCGAACTTTCAGAATGTCTGCTCTTATTCAGTTTAATCCCATAGTTGTAATGGGCATATTAAAGTGATATTCAATACGTTTAACACCTTTAAATTTGAGAAAGAAATGCTAATGGCCATTATTTAACATATTTAAGCCATATTTAAGTGCATTCATTGTCTTTGTTCATGCTTCTTTGATTGCCACATTTGAACGGTTATACTAAACAACTTATTTTTATTCATCATAAATCAAAAAACTAGCTACCATATTCAGAACAAACAAAGGCAATTTTCTTATTATTATACATGACAGCTTCCATTCGACAAAATAGTTCACTTCTGTAGTCTTTTTTTTTTCTATTTTATAAACAAAACGTAGTTAATTTTCAGTTCTCTCGCTTAGCCATGTATCAGTAATCATAATAAAAGCAATTTTATAGATATGTAGGTTTAAAAAAGTTATTCTTACATAATAACTTAAAATGACTCGCTTATTTTCATAAATCATTTTTTAATATTTCAAGTCACATACAAATATCGAATTATCTAGCCTTGAATCTCTGGGGGGGGGGGGGGAAGTGCATATTAAAAACAAATGTGCGAAGAAAAACACTTCACAAATCCTTTTCCCGCTTTATCTTGTTAACAATCAAATGCATAAGTGATTCAAGTGAAATTAAATTAGAATTATGAATGAGCATTGCTGAATTTAAACATTCATTTAAATGTCTAACCAAACTTTGAAGTGTGTAATTATCTAAAACATTATGTCAGTATTCATATTTTTATCCTGTTTTCATAGCTAGACATGATAGTTTTTTTGGGTTGTTTTTTTTATATATTCCCATGGTTCTTAGTAAAATGTGCAAGCAACTATAGATAAGTTTTCATGTTCTGTTTAAATATGCGGAATTATTCAGCGTCTTTGCTATCTTTAGCATTCAAAATAATTTAAAAGCTGTTCTGTTTAAAAAGTTCTTCGATTGCTGTTATTTTTTATCAAATTTAATTTTAATAATGCAGAAGTGCTATCAAGAGTATTTTTCAAAATTCTTATGCAGTGCACATTCTCTTACAATATGGGTGGTACATCTCTTAAAGTGTGGGAGGTGGGTGTCATACAAATTCTTCCGATAATGAATGTGCAGGACTTGCATTATTGAAAAAAATTTTGCAGGATAAACCATATCTCTAATTTATAACTCCGCATATTGTCAGTAAAGTGTTATTATTTTCTCGTATATGAAATATAGCGAAAATATCGTAATCGTAAAAAATTCAAACTCGAGATATCGACGAATCTCCACGTTCCAGATCTTCCTGAGTTCGAAAAGCACATTTATGACATTACATCTGTTTGAATGCTTACGAACGCTTTGAGCTAAACGGATGAAATTTAAGATATGGTTTTTATACCAATTTTGTAGATTTTTATCAAATTTTGAATGAAACACATTCAAAGGAAGTCTATCCGAATATAAGTTTACAAGATTACTTCAAACTGAAAAAAAAATCGATAGAGATAAAATTTGGTACCCACTTTCAATATCTTAGGTGAAGATATCTAATTAAATTGAGACCAGATTAATCAAGAGGTTAATAGTCAGTCGGAATATACTTTCAAAAGCATGTAAACATGATAATTCAAAAACGGAGTGATTTCGACATATGAAATTTAGTATGCTATTTTGTAACTGCAATTGAAGCTCTTTGTAAAATTTTGATTTCAATCGGCTGAAAAAAAACGCATCTAACACACAAATTTGATTAACGGGTACTTATGCTAAATGCTAAAGATTAATCGATAGATTCAGTAAAAAATTCTAAATTTATGTCAAAGATCTATATTCCGTAACTATTTTTTACCAGTGCCATGTAAGGTAATAGCGACTCTTCTGTTATGTCGAGCGAGATGGATAACACCATTATTGGAGAATACGCGAAAAAGTTTTAAGGAGACCACCCCCACTGGGGGAGGTGTTTTACCCAGTGGTCCGGTTGAAAGCTCAAATTTTAGGTTGCCAGTAAGATGAAAAAAAATATTTTATTATTTATTGAATAGCTGTAAGATATAGATTCTTTTCGACTTTTATTCTCATATTTAAAATATTATTAATATTTTGACTACATTAATATTCAGCTTGCTTTCTGTACATACATTCTTAACTGGCCGAATAACCTTTGACAACTTGAATTAGTAATATAAGTATCTATTTAGACAAATTTCTAATAATTTGACGATTCCAAGAATTTCGATCTGTGATCGTTTCTGTAATTTTTTGTATTAGTAAGTGGTCTAATGAAAACTTTTTTGTTAATGAACTCACTAGATAATAAAGTGATCGTTCTTATTCTAATGAAAGGATTTTTTTGCTTTAATAAAACTAATCTTACAGAATTTTCCAGGTGAAATATGAGAATTCTGAAACCTAAAAATATAGCAAGCTATAGGAAAATAGAAAAAAAGGAAAGGATTTCCAAATCTAGTTGGAACAGGCATTTACCTTATTATCAAAAATTATTACTCTAGTAATAATTTTTAGATAAGATAAAATCATAGTCATGGAATGATATGCAATGTACGTATATTCATTGTGAAGTCGACTTTTTACAAACCCTTTGACAATTACTTCACATGCAATGCCTAAATAAATATCGAATGTGACGTAACTATCGTACGTCGTAACTGACATTACTGTCGAATGAATTTTTTTCATCTTATACTTAAGGTTTTCTGTGCTTTCATCTGGATTAAGAATGTGAAAATATAAATTTGAAACTATAGCTATTCTAGAGGGAAAAAAAGCAGCGATGAAATAAAAGTACGCTTGATAGAAGATACCAAAAACTTCTTGAGTTCATTTTCTAGATAACAGGAGTTGTATGCAAGTTATTTTTGATTTAATACTTATAATGTTTATTTATATACTAATAACAATTGCATTATTCTTATATAATAATAATATTGCTTAAGTAATTATAAATAATTATTTATTATACATAATTTAATTCTTTTTTGCATGTGTAGTTGATTTGAATTCGCGATTTTTCGTACAATAAACAGAAATTATTTTTACTTTCGCTAGTTTTCTGCTGCTCTGATTAAATTTATATTTCTGATAACAATTCTAAAATCATTCCAGCGCACATGTAAGCGCACTTAATTAAATTAATTAATTAATTAATATTTAATTTGCACCCTGCTTCATCCCCGTTACTCAACTCCTTTTCCCCCAGGTAGCCGGGAGGCGTCGTACACGTACGCCGTGACGTCTGCGGGCGTGACGTACGCCATCACGCAGTCGTGCAGCCGGGGCAGCCTGTGGCAGTGCGGGTGCGACACGAGCCGAGACGGCCTGGTGGACCCCAAGGGCGGCTGGAAGTGGGGCGGATGCAGTGCCGACGTCCGCCACGGCATGAAGATGAGCAGGCAGTTCATGGACGCCCGTGAGATAGAAGGGGACGAGAGGTCCCTCATGAACCTGCACAACAACAGGGCAGGCCGGAAGGTGAGATTAAAACAGTTACATTTCCTCTCAGGGTGAAAATGATTAAACGCAGTACACAAGAAATTTACAGATTTCAAGTTTTCCCTTATCTTATGTCAGATGTTGAATGAACTACATAATGAAGAAAAAATTCATCTGCATGCCAGATGTTAATGAACTATATTATTTAGGAAAGAATTCCTGTGTATGCCAGATGTTAAAGGAACTACATAATGCAGAGAATATTCATCTGTATGTCAGATTTTAAATGAACTACATAATGTAGAAAAAATGTATGTGTCTGTATTTTGTTAGAAAAGTCATTATGACAGCACAGTGAAAACCACATAACGATAGCAGTAATCCAGCAGATATTAGAGTATAAACGAAGATTAACAAAAGTCAGTGATTAATATAGCTTCATATTTTAAAATGTATTTTCATGTAAATTCTATGTTTACTGCATAAAATATATCGAATTACATAAAAAATTATATATATTTCAAAATCCCAATGTTTGCATCACGCAATGGTAATGACTTGTTTTTCCTTTTATGCTCTCCACTAACTCTCTTGAAAAGCACAGGATTCTACGAGGGCCCAAATTGGCGTAAAACCGGAATATTTAAATTTTACTAGACATGATACATTATTGTCTTTAATCGTGTATACAATCGTATTGTTATTAAAATTAAGTGAAACTTTAATACAGTATTTATTTTTAACTTCCATATCTCTTATTCTGTATCCCATTACCTCATTCAATTATACAGACGCTAGAAGTCTTCCAAGTACTCGAATTTTTATTATTGACTGATTCTGATTAAATGATCAATAAAGGAAAATATCCCTAGCTAACATGCATCTACTACATTACAACGGAAACATTCTGAAGCAAACAGGATCAAAATGAATAACCGAATCACAATAAAAAGAAAAAAAATCCTATTAGGTGAAATTTACTAAAACGCAATCTGTCGAATATGGAATGCCCACTTCAACATATTGGCACACTTCTTATTTTATGTGATCACTAATTACAAAAGAGTCATTTTATTCCCTTGAGACGCACATCAGACAGGCCACACCACTTTCATTTTGAAATCTACTGCACATCTTCAAGTGGGGGGGAGGGCGGAGAGAGGTTTGATATCACAATACAGAAACAACAACAAGTTAGGCATAAGAAGACAAGTGCAATTGGATTTGTCATATTAAAGTGACATTAATTTGAAATGGTTTCATAAATCAAATCTAAAATAATTAGTTTTCAAAATTTACAAATAAAAATTATCATGTCCGCTTTATAAGTCTTCGAACAAGCTAGATTGCCCGAGAATGGATGGATTTCTTGAACTCGACAGTTCTTAACCTCCAGACATGGCAAGGTTAAGAATAGAATAGCGTGACAAGTGGATTATAAATATGTAGCACGAAGCAAAAATTTAAGAAATTAACTATCTTGCCTTGCTTTCAGAATTTAAAGTTTTCAAGCATGTCTTTTAAAGAAAAAAAAATGGAATGCTAGCATTGTAATCTTTTTGGGTATGTACATGATTATATTTATTTTGTGTAACTAGTTATACGGATTGATTAATGGATTTTCTTATTAGTTTGCAGGTTTGCATTTTAGTAATAACAAAGTAGCGTAACAGACAAGGAAATAACAAAAATAAGTTACCTCTGAACTTTGATTATATTATAGCCTAGATATAATAAACCCACTTATAAGAAAAATTTTAATATCGTCCGTCTATTCAGTCAACACTTTTTATGCACTGCAAATTAAATATCTATCAAAGAACTTCAAGTGAACAATTAGCATTAAAACATACTGTATTTTTCAAATTTTAGGACTATAGTCATATTGTTAAACAAAATCGAAAAGTAAAATATAGAAAAATTAGAACAAATATAATGAAAATCAAATAAAACAAAACGCTTAGTAATCTGGCAAACATTATATCAAAGGACAAGTGGATTGAAAAACGTAAATTTTCAATAGAAGCTAACTTTTAAAAAAGGCATTTTGCAATAAATCATATGTCAATGACACAAAATATTATAAAAAAAATACCAAATTTTTCAGAAAATAATAAACTATAAAAAAATAGTACAAAATAAAAATTCAGGATTCTAACGTTTACGACGCGTTAAAGACACTAAAATCTGCATTTTGCGACATATCTTTTCTCCATTTAACTTTTCTCCCTTCCAGTTCTCTTATAGAGTGGAGCGAGATCGGACTATATGAATTAGTGGATTATTGAAAGTTTACTATGTGTTTAAAATGAAATGGAAATAAAGGCATCCACCTCGCTCACCGTGACATCATAGCTCAATTAAAAAAGTAAATGTGCAGTTCATACATCTTCTAAATTTTACGATATTATAATTTAACTTTATTATTCATCTTGTAAACCGCATAAGTTTAAACAGAATCCTTCTTCTTTAACAATGTACATAACTTCTTTAACTATAACTTTTTCTTTAAAATGAAGCAATTAAATATTTGAGGAAATAAGAAAAACCGTTTGGATATCAGGGTAACAATAGTCTATTATTGGAAATAAAACAAAAATAAATATTTTTTAAAAATTTCCAAAATGGAAAAAAATTATTAAATTGGTATCATTTAAAATACAATATTTTAATTTTTAAAACTGTATAACATTCAATTTTGTGCATTAATATTTTCGGAAGTTCTAGCAGAAAACGCAAAAAACTGACTTAATTTTAATTAAATAAGATTCTATTTAAAATTTCAAAAAAAAATCGCTCCTAGGTCATATTTCCATTCTCCAAAATATATATATGCCAAATTTAGTAGCTGTTGGTCGAACGATCTGGCCTGTTGAGCGCCAACACATAGACATACACATTCATTCTTATTAGTAGTATAAATAGTATTTCATAAATTTCAAAGAAAAAACTTTATTAGTAGTATAAGTAGCACTTCATAAATATCATTATATATTAAATTTAAAAGAAAAAACTATCTTTTCTAAAAATTGAACATATAAAGAAAGAAGGTGATTTATTATTTTTTGCTTGCTAAGATTTGCGCTATAAAGCTTGCTTTATAGCGCAAACCTTAGATCCTTACACTATTCTAAAATCTGCTTGTCTACATAAAGTCTCCGAAAAATGCTCACCTTTTCCATAAACTACAACTTCAACCACCAAGCATCCAAAAATAAATATCTCAAATAGAAGAAAAGGCATTTCAAGCAAAGCTTTAAAATATACCAGGGCCGAAACCCACCTCTCAAAGTAATCTTTAAACGTTGCTCTGGCCTTTTTGTAACGTATCATAAATAAAATTAATAACGTCGAAGCTATGCAGTCCCGGATTCGTAATCTCTATCATCAATTCCCTTTAAACTTTCTCAAGTCAAAATGACATTCGACACCCTTCATTAAGCTCGAAAGGAACATTCGTGCTCTGGTTGAATTTATGACGTTTTGAAGCTCAAAGGTGAGACGTGAAAAAGAACCCGGAGACTTTTCCTCTTTTCAAACACAACTGAGGCTTTCACTGAGCCGCCCGATCTCCACAAAAGGTGGGTTCCTCTGTGGGTTCGTAAAGATTTTTATTCAGTTGGTGGTGTGTCTGTAAGAAAGTGATTGGGGGGGGGGGGGGGGGGGTCTAGGTTAGGGGTTAAGTTAGATTTATTAAAATTTAATAATAACGTGAAATGCTTTTTATTCAAAGCTTTATTTCATCAACGTTAATGACATAATTTGGCAATATTCGAGACAGTAAACTGTTATTTATATTTATTGAGTATTATAGTGGAATTAAACTTAAAATTTATAAATGAATGTACTTCTAAGCGTTTCGTAGTTATAGAAATCATTCCAAACAGTCACACAATATTCATTTTAAAAAAATTTCTTTACACAAAATGCTAATAACTTAAAACAAATTTCTGTATTTGTCCGATATGATATTGTGCCAAATTTTGGCTTTAATTGATCAGAAAAATAAAAGTACCCATACATTAATTCAAGTAATTTTCGGCATTCCGGACGCAAGCGAAAGGTAGTCATATAATTTAGACCTGCGTCAAAAAATCACCACCAAGACTTGTGCAAGCTTGCATATAAATCTAGCGCTGCATTTTTTTTTTTTTTTTTTTTTTTTTTTTTGACGACGGTAGTTTTTTGGGGCGCAGATCAAATTATTTTGCGACTTAGTTTTTAATTAATTAAAATTTTAAAAAACATTGCGCCGTGTTGCACATTATGGACAGAAGAACGCCAAACGCTTTCATCTTTGTGCACAAATGCAGTTGTGGATACTAAATAAATAATAACATACACAAAAATCACGAAAAGTAAAACAAAAAAATTAACCTAAAACAAATCACTAACATGTTGATAAAATTAATAATTGTTGAGATGGGAAGTTCGAGAGTAATTATTTTATATGGATTTAGACATTGTCTTTCTTTCCTCAACAGAATACATAAAACACTGTGATAACAAATTTTGATTAATGATTGAGTATAAACTATAAATTTTGATAAACAATTGAGTAATTTGATTTACGAACATCATTAATTCATGTTATAGTAATTCTTTAAAATTAAGAAGAGACTTTCTGGACATTCTATAAAGGAAAAAAAGGCTTCTTGTAAATAATTTATTTTATAAAACTTTAATTTTAAAAGTTTAAAAAAAGAAGATTAAATTTTTCAGGAATTTAAATTCCAATACTTTAAATTACAAATTTCAGAAATATTTAAGTTGATAGGGTTTTTTTTCTTTGTTGTTGTTGTTTAATTCTAAGCTTTTATTAATATTTCTATTTTTGCTTTCAGTTTAAAAAAATTGTTGGAAAATCAAAAAAATATCCTCAAATTAGATTAAACTTATGTTTTCGTTAGCAAAAAAAAAGTAAAAATTATGTCCGCTTTTTTATAAATTAACACCCATTTTTTCCATAATCTTTTATAATGCAAGCACAATTATATTTAGACCCTTGCATATTTTCTTCAGTATAATTTATTATAAATTGACTAAAACTGAAATAGTATAAATGAAAGGCAATACTGAAAAATTGGAAAAATTAGTGTACATTTTAATAATTTGTTCATCTATAATTTGAATGATATAATATCTACATAAAGATAACAGAATTTTTTTTATCAGAAGTGCTTTAAATCCCTAAACATTTATTGGACACTAAGCACAATTGCGTTTATATTCTTATATATTTACCTTAATTTAATTTATTATAAACAAAACTGAAATAGTAAGTATTAAAAAATAGAAACATAGCTCAATAATACTTTGCCAATCGAATTTCTTCCTATATAAAAAATAGCCTCATGTGAAATGTATAAATTCCACTGGCTGGAAACCAAAATGTCTTACTCAGGGCTCCCCAAAGTGATCAATTATAGTTCTGTGACATAATTCCATTGCTATTATCGTGGTTACGGAACTATTATCTCTGATATACACAGAGAAATATTCATACTATGTTTTATATAAGCTATTAATCAAAGTAATAAATACAATTGATTATGAAAGAAATTGATGAGCTGCTGTTGCTATAAGAATAATAATTATGCCAAAAGTTAGTTTTTTTCCCACTTACAAAAGTTATTTGCGTTCTTTACTAACGAGGAACCTTTTTTGCAATAAAGTTATAATTGATGGTTTTAATAGAAAAAAAAACTGCACTTCTCTTGAATACTTTCCGTTTTTTTATATTAAGTGAAAAAAAATAGCTTCTTTTCAACAGTTACTCCATTAAATATTACTGTATTTTGCATATAATGGATTTTACTTAATCAGTATGTAGTCATTTACATTTAAAGCACTGATATATTTTTTCATAAATATTTATTTCCAACTATGCTTTAATTTCCCACTGATGAATTCTGACACGATTATGGTTATTAATCTTCTCCGTAAGCATTGATGTGAATAAATTCCTGCTTAAAATTTTACGATTCCTTTAATGATGTTTCTCGGATACACAAACGACACAAACTTATCATCATGGTTTGATAGTAAAAGATTTGAATCAAAAATAATTACATACACTACAGTAAAAAATATTTAAAATCGTTGATGAGATAAATGATTCCAAATATCTGTGAATAGTTTTCCTGTTTTCATGTTTTACAATTAGGAATAAATTGCTGCTTTCTTAATTCTTAATGGATTGCTGCATAGGTTCTTTCTGGTTTAAGCTGTAACATTTTGTATATCTTTGAAAAGAAATGAATGCAGCAGGCAAGGATATGCTGGATTAGTTTTCCACGTAAAGGTAGTATTGATGTCCGATGATAGCAAAAACTTCCAAGTTTAACCGTTTGAATGCCGAATCACTGTTCCCCTGCTCAAGGCTCAAAAGTCTATTCAATTAGTTAGAATTAAATGAATCACTTAGAGGTATTTTGCTTGTGTTCCTCTTTTCTGCTAATTCTCATTTAAGCAACATACTGGAATATAATTAAAAAAAAAAAAAAACATCCCGATCTTGCACTGGGGTCATGGTGACCTGGGGATGAGGTCTTGGTTTCGGAACCGAAGAGCTTAAGGTTCGAAAGCTAATTCCACCGAAGAACCATGGTTAAATTTGTTTGGGCTAAGCGCCCTTCCGCAGGTGTGGTGCAGAAGTTTGAAAAAGAGGGTATTAGTTCATATCTTCCTCATCATCTGATCGCGGTTACGTCCCTAAATAGGCTTAGTGTTACTTTAAAATGGTATGTTAATATAACTGAAATGCTTACACTGATACAGCAAGATTGTAAGGCCTTCCTGGAACGAACTGTGGAGAATATGGATACGGAAACGACAATGCAAAAAAAGAAAGAAAGAAACGTTACAACGGTATTAAATTCCACAAAATGAACAAAGACAAAGATCTTAGAACAAATTTAGAAAACAAATCCAGTGTCAAAGAACAGATGATCAAGTTCGCAACATTATCAGATTAAAATAAAAAAAATACTAAAAATCAAATACATTACAGCATAGACTATGAATCAAAATGTCTAATTTTAAAGTCTTAAAAGGAAAACAAAAATCCCATAAATGTCAAAGATATTAAAGCTACAATCCTTCAAGAAACCTCGCTCACTCAGAGATCTCTTCGTAGATATTATTGAAAATCCTAAAACTTTCTTTCAGATTACTCTCATTATTAATTAAAATTTTAAGCCAGGTGGTTTTGCTTGAGTTTGTAGGTCTACTTCAATGATATTCTCTAAACTCAGTTAAAAATGTGGTGTGTGCCACCTTGAAACCTCAAGTACAGTTTGATGTGCAGACAATATTGAAACGATATACGTATGAAAAAAATGGATATGGCTAGTTAAAAAATATATAACATATTTTAGTATTAATATATAACATATTTATGCATTGGCAGAAAGAGAGCATTACCTAGAAATTCAAAATATGTAGCATCGAATGCGGCCTGAAGATAAGTTTTTAAACGATGATTAAACCTGTATAGTTCATAAATTATGCCCTCACAACTAAAAAATAATTGATAGAATCTATATCTAAAGGAGCGTTTTCGAAATTACATGACCACTCTCTGTTTATTATTATTACTATTATTACATGATAATGTGTGATCCAGATAACCAGGGGAGTAGTCTACCCAAAGCCTTTTTTACGAACTCTATAATAAATGTGTCATGCCAGCGAACGCCTTATCTGGCATTGGCGTACAATAGTTACAAAATATTATTCTTTGACATGAAATTATCATTTTTACTGAATCTATCATATCATCCTTGGCGAGTTATTTGGCGATTAATACCTGGCAATAACACCCGTGTTAATAACACCCGAAAATCGAATTTGTGTTTTAGACACATTTTTTGTCATTCAATTGCAATAAAGATTTGACATAAAACTGTACTTATAATAGCGAATTCTCCTACCAAATTTCATATATTTAAGTCATTGCGTTTTTGAATTGTAGTGTTTCTTTATTTCTGAAAGTACAGACCGACAGACAATCTATCTGTTGTCAGATTTGACTCAAAATTTCATAGGCGTCTACATTTTAGATTTTAAATCTGTGTGTCGAATTTTATCTACATAACTCTCTTCGTTTTGCAATTATCATGTTAATGTATATTCGAATAGGCGGACAGCTGGACTTGCTCTGAACAGATTTTACACAAAATTTGTTAGAAATCTGTTAATTCGGTATAAAGACCATATACTAAATTTCATCCGTCTTGCGCTCAAAGTGTTTTTGAGTTACCTTTGTCACAGACAGACAGAGGAACATTTTCTAAAAATGTATTTTTCGATCTCAGGGGGGCTTAAAATATAAAGATTCCTCAAAATCTCGAGTTCGAATTTTTTTGACGATTTCTATACTTTCTCAGTGTTGCATATGCGAGAAAGTTAAACTGGATCCAGTATAAAAAGTTAAAGCACATTACAGTCTTCTGCAGAAATATTATCATCTGAATGAATGCCCTAAAAATATACATCTAAAGAAGTTAATATTTGTGTTTTGTGTAATATATGTTATACTATCAGATTAATGCAGCTAAATCAATCGATTATATCAAACGTCTACTGCTAGCAATGCATCAGAATACTAATTCCAAAGTTTGTGATCTACTCTCTTCACTCATTACAAAATCTCATTCCTTAAAAGTTACCAAATCATTTGCTACTTTCGAAACATACATTATATTGCAGAAGCTTGATTGAAAATGGTTGTTACTACAGTATTCTACAGTTGTTACTACAGATAACAACCCAACTTAAAACATTCGACCTACATTGGAGTACATTCTCTATAGAATCATTTTAATGGATAAAATGATACGTGAAATATAAAATATCGTAAATGAAATGCTATTTTTTTAAATATAAAAATCCTCGTTTTTATAATAATATTTATGAGCTTGTAGATTAATAGAAATAAAATACTGAAACTATTTTTCTTTTACAAATATTGTTTTCATTTTTATAAAATAAATTTAAAAAACACGATGATATTCGTAAATTTCATGCAACAGTCAGAATGTATTAATATCGTCAATATAGCAAGAAAAAAATAAGAACAGCAGTTATTAGACGAGAACCGAGACTTCACTAAAAATATTATCTCTTTTCTCACATCTAGGTTTTTTTTAAATCTCTTATTCAGTTTTTTTTTTTTAATTACATTTGTATTAGCAATTTTTTTTTCTTTTCTTTTGATTTAAAACTTTTAATATCTGAAAGAACATTTTATGACTGAAAGTGAAATCTTTTATGGTTTAAATTTTATGACGGAAATATATTTTACGATTTTAACATTCGTATTATGAAATTTTGCAGTTTGAATCATGCCTAATCTACTTACACTTGTATACAATGAATCTGGTGTGTGAATTGAATAAAACATTTTTTTTTCAGTTTGAAAATTGTAGCTAAGTTATTTGCCTGAATTGAAAATTAGAAGAAAAAAATAATGTGAATAAATTCCAAATCCTTTTATTCATTTTATTCATTTTATATTCTAACTTACGGCTTTTTGTTTTTATTAATTCAATATATTCTAACTTTTAAATCGACATTTAAGAAATAGTCCTAGACACGACGCAAATGAATTGGGGAAAAAAACTAAAATAACAATTTTAATTTTAATAACTTAGAATTTATTTTAGAAAAATGAAATAAAATACAATAAATTCACATTTTAAAACTTTCTACAGATAACATATAAAATATTCATAATGAAGTGAAATTAGCTTCTTTGTTTAAAAAAATGATCAAACCTCCAGTACAGAATGAGGAAATGAGGAAATCATGGAAAAGTCAGCGACAAATTGCGATTCATAATTTGTCAAAAAAAAAAGTCTACCATTTAAAACAATCTTTATTCAAATACGAATTAAAGTAAAGTAAATACAGTTTAATTTGTCGTCAAATAATTAACAAACGTAGTGTAAAATAAATAATAATAAATTAAGATTTGGGTTCTAAATACATTTTTTGTGAGAAGATACTGAATTTGTCTTTTGAAATTATAGAATGATTTCTAACTTTTTGTTATTCGGATTAAATATTTACAGGCAACCTCTCTTCAAGTGAATTTTGATGCTGTGAATTCCCGATTATTCACAGAATTGGGTGACACGGAAACAGTTTAAGTTATTTGCAAAATGGCCAAACAAGGACGCAAACCACCACGAAAAGGTTTTTGAACAATTTTTATTTGCTATCTGGACCAACCCCCAGGGGGGGGGCACCTTGAAACGAATATGAGATGCTTCCGGTATGGGGGTTGTATCTCGCCACCCTGAAGGATACACAAAAACATGTGTGGGGGGGGGGAGGTCTGGCTCCTCCCATCGATGATGGCACGTTCTTCCTTCGGGAAAGGTTGTACCGTGGGCGATGATGGCCCTTAAGACTCAACCACAGTTCCCGTCAGTGTTTCTGTCGCGGCGGTCCGGTCATTCAGTATTTTATCCGTGTACCTTCGGGCGGATCGGAGAGTCAGATATATGACTTACTGCCTGGACCAAATTAAGCCTTCTACGGGCCATTAAGCAATTCAAACATTTTATCTACCAAGCTGTCAAGTTTGAATATTTGTTTATTGATCTTAATTTAATTTTCCTAAAAGCAGTTTTAAATAGTAAATTTAGCAAACTGAAATAGTAAAAAGCAAAATTACACATCACTTTCTAAAACGCTCGTCTTAACATGTCGCGTATAAAAAATTAATTGCCGAAATTTAAAAGTAATTTTTAAAAAATAATTTTTTAAAAATGTCAAAAATGTTCTTAATACTATCTAAATAATAAGAAAGAACTTTTTTTAGAAATATGAAATAACAAATAAAACTTGCAAATGGTAATTACGTAAGAGCGTTATTAAAACAGCGATCCAAAATAGATTTAAACAGTACTGTTTGAAGGATTTCGACTCTTTATATTTAAATAAAAACACTGAATTCAATAACTTACAAAATACCGCAAAAAAAAAAAAAAATTCTCGAGGGCATGGCGCTCCCTAAATTTATGAGGGCGCTTGACAATTGCTGATTTTGCTTATTTAATAAACGGACCCTATTTACATTTTGGTACTTAAAAATACTATAATGACTTGAGAAATAACAGATTTTTGTATTAATTTGTGCACATATTTATTCGTTTATCTTTGTGTATGTATGTATGTGTGTGTGCGCGCGCGCACGTGTTTCCAAACTAAAAACTGCAATGCATTAAGCGTTTACTGTATTTTAAAACAATATCAAATAACCTGTTATGTTACCGCGTTGCATTAACGAGGATTTAAGGACAACTATTTATTTTTTGTATTCACAGAATATGTTTTTCCTGCATTCCGGTTTTTCAATAATTAGTTTTTTCGACATTTTCTCCATTTCTTCACATCTTCCTTCTTGTAATTTCTTGACATCTTAGAAGATGCATTCCACAAGTTGAAATCTTTTGTTGTTGAAGACTTTTTCATGTTGAAGACGTTTTCCTCAAAAATATTTCATTGCATTTTACGTAAGGCACCAAAAATCAATTTTTCTTCCATTTTCGACAGATTTTGACATGAGAGAATTCCATTTTTCTTCACAAAAAGCATTAAAAAAAAGGGAACGAAACTAAATTAGATTGCTGCAGAATAGCTCCTCTTAACCCCTATGGCGTCCCGCTATTACCTGAAACGAGGAAGGTAATGATGGACAACCTTTTGACCTTTCAACCCCCCTCCCTCCCCTCCCCCCAAGTCCCCTTTTTGTGCAAACTCCTTTTGTAGTAACATCGCCCTTCCCTTCACCAAACTATACCATAGCAAAGAAAAATATATGCCAGTCGATACATTGTCCCTACTTAGCGTCTTTGAAAACTCCGGGGGGAACAAGGTTTTCCTTCATATTTTTATTGAGTCGGGGATTAAGTCTTTTGAATTGACTTACATCCGCAAAAGAACCTACCGAAATTCGACTCGTGGAAATTGTGTAGGTCTGTTTTGGTATTCGGTCAAACATAAAGACGCGGATGACAGACAAGCTCTGACAACTTCGGTTTAGAAGGTTGTCCATTGAAAAGACGGATTTGCTCGTCTTCAATAATCCCTGCCTGAAGAATAAATAGGGAGTTCAGCGGAACGTTAGCTGTCACATGTGCTTAAAGTTTAATCGAAATTGTGTTATTGGCTCTATTTTGTACCAGTTTCGGCAATCTGTTATAAATTGTGTCGCTGTTCGTTTCTGAATTATGTCGTTACGCTTTCTTTCATGCCATGAGCTACAATGAATCAAAAATTTAAAAATCGATGAACTAACAATATTTAAATCAAAGAAATAAGCAGTTCATTGAGTTTAATTTCCGATAAATTTTCTTTTTCAGGTAATATGATATCTTATTACTTCAGGTAATAGGTTGATTGATACAACATACATATTGACTTTTTTTTGTAAATGCTTTTTTTTTTTTTTGTAAATGCAAATATAACAACGTGTATAATTTTATATTCTGTATATCACTAAATTATTGTTCCTGTATATGGTGATTCATATCAATCTAATCTAAGAGACATTTCTATAAAAACTATAATAATCAACCAAAACTTAATGACATTCATTGTGAGAGGGTTCACTTTTTCTCCGGAACTTGTAGATTTTTAATATTATTCTGATACATCTCTCTTTTTCTATTTTACCTTTTAGCAAATAGCCGAAAGAAATTTCAAATTTAGATTCATACCGACTAATAGCAAAGCTAGGGTAAGGATATAATTGGATTCTTTCGCCTCAAGCGGTCATCAGTGGCTTGGCAAATGTAAATGGTAACCAAGCCATTATAATATTTTTTTTCCACCATAATCATATTATTGGACTAACTGATATAAATGTTTTTCTGCCATCACCAAACATACATTGATGTAGTAAATCATTGAAACAAGTTTAAAAAAAGAGTAATGATAAATAAATCTGTTTATAAAGGCTGCTACTTCATACTATTTAGAAAATTCCATAGCAAGTTTTTTTAATAAACATAGATTTTTTTTTATTTCACAGCAGCTATTAATTTAGAGAAAAATAATCACCCCAACAGTTGCTCGCGTTCTCTCAAGTAAACGTACTTTCGTATTTTTAATCACATGCTACTGTCGAACGACGTTTTTTCATGCTCATACGAATGAACTGTTTCAATTACTGTCCATATATTTAAGTTTTGTGAAAATTCAAATTCGAATTCATTTCAAATTTCGATTAAAAACGTCGGAAAAAAATGTTTTTAAAATTTAACCCAATTTACAAATTTGCGATTTTAAAATTTAAATGACAGCAAGTGAAACAAACCGTAATTAACTATACACTCTCAGTTAAATGATATAAATAATATGAACGACATTAAGAAACAAATAACCAAATGTCATGTTTCTTATTTACTACCTGCCGTCTTTATTCGGGAAATTTCACCTACAAACCAAGCACTCAATACTAGTAGGCTTTGGCGATCAGCTGGTTCACCAGAGTTTTTTGGTTATATTTCATTTCTATTAAATTCTTCAGAAATAACTACATGCCTACGGTTTCGCCAAATTGTCAGACATTAAAGCCAAGTTATTTTAACTGTGTTACTTCTGTTCATCGTATACTCGAAACTTTGTAATTGAGATAGAAACATAACGATATTAAAAATGTAAATGCCCGTTTTATTTATCTTATAACTTTTGTGATACCGTGACGAAGCAAGAATCACACGATTCAGTATATGATAAAATAACGAAAACAGTCTGAATAGGGCAACAATGTAAGACATTGTCGGAAATTTAAAAAAAAAATTAATTGCCAAAATTCAGTAAAAGCACACACGACTATTAAATTGATATCATTAAAACAACAACGATTCAAAATTTAGCAACGGTGTAAAATTCATTTTTGTGAGATAATATTTTTGGAGGTTATTGCACAAAAATGCCAAAAGTCTATTAACTTTTAATTAATTAAAATTATTACAACTTTAAAAAAATCGCTCCGAAGTGCACATTTTCTTTATTCAAGATATATATGTGCCAAATTTGATAGTTGTAGATCAAATGTTTATCCTGTAGGCCGCCAAAGCACACACAAATACAAAGTAGAAAAACATATTCGCCTTTATCATAAATAGAGAAGTTATAAATTTAGCTCAAAGAATCTACTACCTATATAAAAAGTCTTATAAAATCTTTTTATTTAAGACAATAATTTACCTGTTGTGCAAAGGAATATATATATATATATATATATATATATATATATATATATATATA
>JAPMOR010073896.1:0-34360 GCA_026543865.1 Argiope aurantia | reverse complement strand
AAAAAAAACTCCCAAGGCTTAATTTTAACCCTATCGCAAAAGATTTTTTTCATATGATGCCAAAACAAATAACACTAAGTAAAATACATTAATCAAACTATATTCCTTACATAATCATAGTTTTCATACCCAAGCGTTTACTAATATAAACCGAGGAAAACTGTGTGTTAACACCAACAGTGTTAGGAAGAAAAATAGCATAAGATAATATATTTCGAGTCTTGATTAAATCATTAAAAATGTCGTTAAGTTGTGCAAGAGCTACGCTCTCAGAATTTAGTATTGGGATTAACTAGCTAAAAAAAAGGAAGAAATACAAATACACGGGCGAGTGACGTTCTTTACATGTTAATAACGGGAAGTTACGCACAGTTAAATAAATTAGTAGGAAAATGAAGAAAAAAAAGACACTCAAGAGAAAAAAAAATAAGTTAGAAACCATTCTATGCATAGAGACAAACTTATCTTAATATAAAAAAACCATTTTGGCTATGTATGTCCCCTCCTTTTCTAATCAACTCAGTTGAATTGAATCAAATTTTATACATTCTTTTTTGTGTTTTATATAATAAGTGTACAAAATTTGTCTCAATTCGAATATTTTCAACTTTTTAAAGCGCAAAAATTGACTAAATCTTCAATTAATTAGAAACCAACGGAAATGTTATCTTCTTTAAACTTTGAACTACTCAACCAGTATTTTTTTTTTTAGTTTCTTTTTTTACTTCAATACATTTTTAATGATGCTTTTATTTGTCTTAATATAATGCATTTTATAATTCAATAATGCTTAATTTAAGCCAATTCCTCAAATGAAGGCAGTCTTTCTTATACTATAACATTCATATATAAAATTTGCTGTAGTTATACAACAAACGACGATTTTTAAAAATCAGCTGCCTGGGATTTTTTTAAATCGTCTTGTTGATATTGTAATTTTAGTTAAAAGCAGGCGATAAAAATATTAGATGATGAAAGGATATTGCATATTATATTTTATTCAAAAATAATTTTTACGTTAAAACTATTATACATGAAAATATTTAAATTCTAAGCAAAGCCTATTATAACAGCTTTGAAGTATATACATATGAAATCAAATAACAAGACAGCAATTTAATTACTTTATAAAATGAATCAACTCTTATCATCTTCTTTCCTAAGAACAATGCAATGAAATGGTAGGAAAACTGAAAAATAGATAAATTCTAAATATATAAAGAATTTTGAATCATGTATTAGAGATCGCGTATAAATAAAATATAATATTTTTATAAAAAGTCATTTAAAGGGGAAAAATTTTCAATGAATTCGATGCAAATTCTGTACGAGATTTCAAAAAAAAATCATTTTTTTTATTTGTCGAATGGATAGATTTATACAATCTGTAATAGGTTTCAATCGTTTTAGCATATAAAAATTATAAATAAAGTATATTGATATACTATTGATACTATTGAGTAAATTTGATATACTATGCGATTAATTCAGTGATTGTTGATGAGTTGAGAGAGAGCCACGGTGACTTAGCAATGTTGCAATGTCACTCAATGGTGCATAAATCTCATTTTGAACTATTTATTCCAATTAAAGTAAGTTTATCTACAATAAACGAATATATATTATCTACAGTAAAAGAATTTTTATGGGTGTAATTTATGAGAACCCGGAGCCTTCTATCCTTCGTTTTCATAACCGGTCATACAATGAAATTAACACCGCGCTTACATCTGTTCAAGAAACGCTCAACAGCATCATCTGGTAAAGCAGAAATCTGTATCAGGTGTAAAATCTCTGTTTAGATAAGAAAAATCGCATATTCCAAGTACGTCCGTATCTAAATTCCATCTTGTATGGTACACAAAAATTCCATTTGTCAAATTTTCTCCAGTTGATACGATAGGGAAATTCGGTAATGATTATTTATGCCCAGATGACATCCTCGTCATCTGACCCCGATTCATATCTACGAGGTCCACCTCAAAATAACCCTCATATAAGGGTTAATCTAAGAAATTTAACTCTGAAAAATGGGTCTAATACTCAAGAAAAGTTCATGTTATACTTTTCTTCACTTCAGTTTCAGTTCAGATACCTCGGAACATCTATCAACATCGTTATGATTGATTTCCTTCAGTTCTGCTTAAAATTCAGATGGGGTATTTTTTTTAAATTCTGCTGGATTTCGTGACTAATATTCTCATCTAAATTAACTACAATACACTCCCGAGTATTCAACCTAATGTGGCGGAAGAGCAGGTCGGATAACAAAAAAACCGGATAGACCGGAGCTCTATAAACTCATTTCTTTGCTCCCTAATACCAGAAGACAAAGCTTTTATCTCAGAACTCACTGATATAATAAGTATGTTCTCATTTCTTATTGAGTATTGAGCTTTCCATTTATCTCTAGTCCCTTAGAATGTGAAACGCGTTCGCGTCCCGATGAATCATTGAAGGAATTGTCGGTAACGTGCTGCGTTTTAAAATAGAATTCTCTGTACTGGTAGTTTATACACATTTCAAGCACTGCACATTTCAAGAGATTAATTTTTATTTTTATTTTTATTATCCTCTTAAGTGTTCATGCCACAAAAATAAAGCATCCTCAACTTCTTTATGCTTACTTTTCAGCATGGTTTTTCTTGCTTTCATTCCACTTGCAGTGTGATGTTACTCTTGAAAGGTGGTGTGCTTGTGAAAAGTGATGTACTTCTCAATTTCTGC
Organism: Argiope aurantia; assembly: GCA_026543865.1. Classification (NCBI taxonomy): domain Eukaryota; kingdom Metazoa; phylum Arthropoda; class Arachnida; order Araneae; family Araneidae; genus Argiope; species Argiope aurantia. The sequence continues at coordinate 31,633 of JAPMOR010073896.1, read as the reverse complement.
TCCATTTTTTTTTCACTCTCTCTTTGTTCTTTTCCCAACCCCTAACACCGAAGTTATATTTTTTGCTATTATACAAGAGTCTAGTCTCTGCATAACACTTAACTTCTCCTTCTTAGTCACTACAACTGTTATTCATTTATCACCCATTTTGAAACAAGAACCCAAGAACAATTTGCGGATCCTGTACGTACTGTGCAATTTTAATCAGGAACAGCGACATTAGTTGCGGTCCTTAACACACTGACGAAACAATGAACAAAACACAGAACGCTGCTCTTTTCTTCTCACAACTTGTGTTTTGCACACGACACGTAGGAAGGTCGTTCCTCCTCCCGCTTCCAATGCCTTTACAATATTGCCAGTGCAGCGCCTTGCTTTCCACATTTAATTACGATAAAAAGAAAACTAGGCCGAAGAGTACGGGAACCGGGTGGTCGCGAATCGGATAATCGGGAGTGTATATAATATTTATTTCAATAAACTGAATAATTTGTATAAAGTTGCATTTCTTTCATTCATTCTTCTCCCTCCTTCTTGCAGGCAGTCCTCAATACAGTGCAGACAGAGTGCAAGTGCCACGGAGTTTCAGGCTCTTGCACTATGAAGACATGTTGGAACACACTGCCCCCTTTCGGCAAAACCGGAGACTATTTAATGCGCAGGTACCACGAAGCCAAAAGAGTGTTCGCCCGCTGGGGAACAAACACCAAATACACCTTCGCCCAACTGCGGCGGAACAGGCCCCTGTACTTAAGGACTCGAAACACAAAGAGGCCGCACAGGAAGCCCAGGCCGAGGGACCTGGTGTACCTGGATAAGTCCCCCAATTACTGCGAGGCGGATCCTCTGAAGGGATCTCCAGGCACCGCGGGCAGGCACTGCAACAGAACTTCCAAAGGCACGGACGGTTGTGATCTTATGTGCTGCGGCAGAGGCTATAACACACACCAGTACGAGAGGACTGCTCAGTGCAACTGCAAATTTCACTGGTGTTGTTACGTCGATTGCCAGCTGTGTACAGAAAGGACAGAGATATACTCTTGCAAGTGATTTGCGAACATTTCGTTGTGGTGCTTCCCCAGTTAGGAGAGAAATGAACATAAAAATGTGGGAGTGGGTGGACTTGGAACAGAAAGAAGCCAGAAGTGTAAAAAGCCTTAAGGCTGTTCATGTGTAAATTTGAAAAGTAATTACTGTGAATGTGTGAATAATTTAATGAAATACTTGTCTTCAGACTTTGCAACTTTGTAGTCATATACCATCATGCAGCAAAAATTATGTTTGATTCAGATTCAATTCTTAAAAATATATCTGAAAATAAATCCCAAAACAATAGAAATCAGTGGAAGTGTTTCCCCTTCAATTTGTTTGATATACTTACGCGTAATGAATAGTTTCGCGTGTTTCACTTCAGCGAAGAAAATCGAATAAATACATTTTGAACGTTATCCTACTGACTGATTGAGTTCAAAATTTAATAGAGAATTGCGAATTTGGTTGAAGTCCACATATCAGATCTCTCTTTTCTTGCTAACTGCGTTCTTAAATAACAGCAATTCACTTTCTCACGAATCAAAAGGCAATGGACACTAAAAATTTCGCAAATTTGTTTGGATCTACGATTCTTTTGAGAAGATCATATGCCAGATTTCAACTACCAATCTTTTGCGCTTTTTGAGCTATCAGAGGACAGATTTGTCTTTGATAGATTCCATCCCAAATTTGATAGGGATCAACGATTTTGATGTAAATACCGTATGTAAAATTTCATTTTTGTAAATCTTATTATTTTTTTTTAGTTATCGTATTATAAATATAATTCCAAATAAAACATATAATTCCAGACATATAAATATAATTCCAAAACTTTATTTTTCAATGCGATCTAATTTGTGAAAACTCATGCAAATTTTGGGAACAAATTCTTTACAGTATTCTCATTATTTTCAAGGAAGCAAATACTTACACTGATTGTAGCAATTGTAATTATAATCGTTTATAATCCGGGATTACAATTTATTATTCTCTTTTTTTTATGATGATATTTACAATAAATTAATTTTATAACAAATATTGGCCACCCTGTAGGGTACACAAAAAGGTGGGGGAATCTGGTTCCTCCCATCGATGACGGGAAGTACTTCCTTCGGGAAGGGTTGTACCGTGGCTGGTGATGGCCCTTGGGACTCACCCACAGCTCCCGATAGTGTTGCTGTTGCGGCAGTCCGGTCATTCAGTTTTCTTTATCCATGTGCTTTCGGGCGAGTCGGAGAGTCAGTGATATGATTTATAACAAATATCGTAGATTAGCTAAATGGTACAAAAATATTTAAAAACTTTAATATTAAATTTTTTCAAATCTTTGCTAATGTTTTTTAAAGAGTTGCGAAATGCTAATTAATCTCGAAGCATTCCAATAACTTATGAGACATCAATGCAACAAAGCAATGTATGAGAAGCTACACATAATGCGTATGTATTGAGCTAGAAATAGTCAACTGACTAAATCATAATATTGCATAAATCACTTGTTTTATACAAGAAATAACCATGAATGAAAATTAAAAACTTCAGTATATTTAATGAAACAAGAATGCATTCTGTAAATGCATTATACGCATTTTGTTAAGAAGCTTATATAGACTCTAAACGAGTAGATGTTTAATTACCTTTTGATACAGATCTAGTAACTTCTTTCTGCACAGATATGATCTAAAGTTTTCGGAATACAACGGATTAAAAAAATAATCAGACTAAAATTTTCAGTAAGTGTTCAATAACTTTCATAAAATATATCTTGGCAAATGTCTGTAAATACATATTTACTTATGTAGTTCCAGACATTTTTAGCAAGTATATAATAACACGATACGATAATTTACTTTGTGGTAATGGTTACCAGGACACTGTGAATGAGAGAAAGAATACGAGGATGAGAAGGAAAAAGTTTGCAACTTTCTTTTTCCGATTTTTTTAGCTATAAGCAATCCTACAATAATTCTAATATTTTTATAATAAAAAATTCATTATTGCAGTACTAGAATTGCAGAAAATTCGGTAGAAATGGATGTCTCAGCGAATTTGTGAATAACTGGGGAAAAAAATCGAATTCTCAAATTAATACATTTTACATATATTCTTTAACATTAGTATTTATGAAAACAAAATGTGAGGAAGTCCCTAAAGGTCATATATCACATATTTTGTACACATTGAAAGAAACGTTTCGCAAATGTTAAACACACAAGAAAGACGAACAAAAACACTAAATATGTCGATTTTTAATTTTTTTTTCTTTTGTGCTTAAAGCCATATTAAGCTCATGGATTCCATGTATTCATATAATTCTTAAGTAAGAAGAGAATGTATAATGCCATATTATATTTCAACTACTTCATAAAAATATTATAGTTTGATAAAGCTACAAAAACTGAGTAGATTTTAATAAAATTATGTACAGTTTCCTTTTGTTATAAGTTGTATTTACTATGAGAAGTCATGTCCTTTTTGAAGTTGCATGTATTATCAAAGTGTTCACTCTTGTCATTAACTTTTAATCCATTAGAGATAGATCTATACTTCCAATTGGGAAATATTTTAAATGTAAATAATTATAATATATGTTGTTTGGTTCAATAATGTACTGCTGAAAAACTTACTGAGTCTTAATTTTTATACTACCGCCGGATTTTGTAGGACAGCAAACAAATTTTAAAAATTCTCCACACTTTTATCACAACATTATTAATGAAAATCATTTTCAAAACTTGTCCCATTCATTTACACACACAGTTATTAGCAAGAACTAATTTCTTCTTTTCAATGAAGAAAATTAATTTTATATCTATAAATATATAATGGAACACAATGATTAGACATTTACAAAAGTCATTTTTAAACATTTAGCGTTAATGCTGCCATCTAGTGAACTAAAGTGAAATCTACACATGAGCTATACGTTTTTTTTTTTTTTTTTTTTTTTACAATTTCATGGTGGTATGGATGTAACTATTTCTGTACTAATAAGATATTGCAAGATAAAACTGCTGATTTAAAATTAAATAAAAAAAAATTTACTAACATTTGTGTTAAGAAATCACAACTTTCAGATTTTGCGCTTATGCTGCCATCTAGTGAACGGCATTGAACAAATAGATTCTAAATCATTTAGCGCATTAAATATTTGCACAAGTATGATTCATATTCTTTCAGAAATCCTCACTTTAAAATTTAACGGCTGATTTTTTAAAAATGTAAACTTGTATTATGTAAAAAAATTTGCAAGCTTTCAGTATTTTAATAGAAGTATAACTTTAGATCAGAAGAAAGCTTCACTTTACATCACATAATTTATCATCAGTATCATTCGACTTTTTTTCCCCATATATATCTTTAATTGTTAAGAAAACATTTTCTCTGATGAAGGTATATCAACAATGGATCCAATAATATTTAAAGTATTTTAATTTGCCAAGATTATTAATTTTTTTTATCTTTAATGATAGTTTATAATTTACATAATGAAAGTAATATATGTTACAATTGGTAATTAGAAATAGTTACTTGTGTTCAAAATATTCCATTGAACATTTCGTCAGTTTCTTAAGAAACAGGAGACAAGAAGAGTATAGATACTCTGAGAACCTTTCCTAGAGATACCACACATGCAAAACACAGGTGTTTATACACTTTCTTAAAACAAAATGTGATAAGAAAGCAAAAAAAAAAAAAAAAAAAAAAAAACAGGGGGAGAGGTAATAATGTGGTACTATGGACCAAATAACCATATACTAAGCATCATTTAAACTTGATATAGCTGTGATGGTACTTAGAGGTGAAAAAATATATCATTTCCCGAGCACTTTTTACCTTCATTATGTCACTGCTCCCAGTGTCCTGCCAAAATATGTCACGCTTATTGATTCTGCTAATAGAACACCACAATTGCCAGAAAACATTCATTTGTTCATTAGCAAGTAAAAATTAATGAATATACATATTCCAGGTTATAATAATTTATATTCTTTTTTAAAGGAATTCCCTGAAATAAATCTTTTATGAGTATGTTCCAATATCTGATGCCGAGAACAGAATGATAATATAACAGTATAAAAAAAACAAAATATAGTTTCATGGTCATACTAAATGAAAAAAATGCAATACTTTATAATACAGTTAAAAAAATTCATATAAATAAATGAAATACACAAGCACAGGATAACATACAATTAAAATAGGCTAAATATTAATAGGATGCCAAAATTGTCTTAAATAATTTCAACTGCAATAATCTGCAATTCTTTCTCTAACTTATTATCTAGAGTAAATAATGTTCTTTATTTTATAGTTATTAGCATGTGCTGTTTTTTTTTTGTTGTTGTTGTTGCTGTTTTTAATATAGCTTCACAATAACCAGTGAAATGTGTTTTCAATAAGCAATAATTATTAAAAAAAGAAATCCAATTAATGGTGAAGTTATTAATATATCTAATTTTGCTACAAATACATTTAGTTATGCAAATTCATTTAAACAACACTAACATTTCTTCAATTTAGATAATTTAATATCTATAAGTTTTAATTATGTCATCAATAAGTAATTTGAATTAATATTGATAATAATTAAGATTTATGATGTCATCATTATTACCAATTAAAGACAGACCCTATATTTTGCTAAAGAAAATACAAGGAACAATTACTCCGAGAGCAAATAATATATTGAAACATTTTTGAATAAATAATAAGAAATAAAAAAGAAAATTCAATTTTAAACATTTTATTTATACAAATAACATCGATACACATTTTAAAACTTAATAAATTCATATAAATACTCTTTTTTTCAACAGATAAGGAGAACATACAATGACTTCAAATGAAGAATTCATTCACAACTTAATTAAAGTTAACTGAAATGCATATGAAATACTTTTATTTTCATTGCAAATAAAAACTCATCATTCATCGAAATAAAATAAAAAATACCACTACATATATAAACAACTCAATGCTGCATTAAATTAAAAGACCTTAGAAGTTTAAACTGCCAAAGTATATTTAGAAATATTTAAAAAAAGTCCATACACTAACTGAAAAAGATTGCAAAAACAAAAAGATGAAATTAGATTACAAATAAAAATATTTTTTGGCATATTACAAAATATGGACATTATCTCCATAAATAATCATTTAAATATGGACTCAAATTTTTTATTCTTATTTATTTATTTACTCTAAACTTCAAGGCCATATTCCTGAGGTGTTATGATAAATGAATATTTACACAGATCTTTGGATAGTATGATTTAAATAATACAGGTATACAAAAGTATTTACTCTGATTATGAAAATATTCAATAAATACATAAATTCAATCAATATAAATCTTTACTCAAACTATTGATACAGATACGACAAATATTAAAAATCCTTAATATTTTGCCATGCCACTTTCTAGCTATCAGTATTTGATCTTTCAAAAAAACTAGTTCAGAAGCAGGTATAATTCAAGTTCAAGCACCAGTCTCCAGAAAACAGCATGGAAATAAACTAAAATAAAATAAACAAATAATTTTGAAAATTTAAAGATTATTTTTTTTTAATTTATTTTGTTTGAATATTTACGCCATAGAAATATGTTTCATAAAAAAGTAAGTGACGAAAAAAAAGGTATGGTGTAAGACTATTAAAATCTTACTACAAAAACAGCTGCACTTTTTTTAAGGGAAAGTGCATCTTTATAAAGTTTAATTTAAAAAACTACTGAAAACAATTGCCACACTTTTTTAAAAAACTGAAATAAAACTCAGCAATGCAGAAATGAGAATTAATCTCCCAGAAAGTCACTGAAATGACAGAAATTTAATTTTCTAAAAGAATGATTGCTTCAATCAGACATGACGCAGGTTTGAAAAAAAAATGCTGAACATTTTAAATAATGAATCATGTTGAGCATTAATATAGAGAAATAAAATAGTATGATTATTTGAACAATAAAATAAATAAAGTATATAAAAAGCCTAGATATTAAAAACAATGTAGAATCATTACATGAAAGAAAATTAATTGATCTCGTGAAAAATGAAATTCCAGTCCAAAAATTCTGAAATCCATGTTTCTGTAGAAATATGTCATGTCTACTCTATATTACACATTTTTTTAAATAAACACCTCAGTTAAATATATTTAGAAAACAGTATTTAGATTTTTCCATAAAAAATAGATGCATGACTCAGCCTATTTATCTCATATTGATATTTAAGATTTTTACAAGATAAATATCATTACAAAAGCATTACTATACAAAACTATAAAGACATTACAAAACTTTAAAAGAATACTAAAATCTACAACTCAAATCTCACTATCTTTAATGTATTTACACTTTTATATGTTTTAAAATGAAAAAATGAGAAATGGAACCATAAAAATTGCATTTTTCTTTTATTATTTTAAAAAATGATATTCCACTAGAAACATATCCACATCCATTTTTTCAAATTTATAACAGTCATGAAGGAAGGACTATGAGCAGAAATAATGTTCAATTTCTGGTAGCAAAAGGCCATGAATTCAAGTGGATCTTCCCATTTTCACTATGGATTTGAATACCCATTTCATTCAAAAGTTTAGTGTCAGCTATTTCACCAGTTGCTGATATGCCAGCGATAACTGCTTGATTTTCTAGGTTATTCTCTAAGAGATTTCTGATAGCAAGTATACACCATTGTGTAATATCTTAAAGTTATTAAGGAAACTTAAAAAAATAGTAAATAAAAAAATAATTCCAATTAGTAAATTGTACATAAATAAACATAAACATCCATAAAAATGATTTATGAAAGCAATTCAAATTAAGTTCCTTATGATCGAATATCAAACAAATTGAAATTTAAAACTTCAAGCATCTTAAGAATATTGAACCTAAAGATTATAAATAACAAAATAGAAATTTCTTTCAAATTATTGTAGGAGAAGGGGAGGATTAGATATATTCAATTTCGTTAAGTGATGTTAACTTCCCATTTAAAAAATTCATTCGAACTAATTTGGAACAGATGGGCAAGCTATAATTTTGAATTATAGTCAGATGACAAGGATGATATCACAACCAACAATTCCTCTCCAAACTTTCCCAGCAGATTAGCAGTAGAACATCTGAACTTAATTGATATTATGTTTACAACATACAGCAGATCTTTGGTAAAATTCAATCCCAAACCAACAACTTTCCAATTCTGAAGAATTCTCTAAAATTATTAATTGGACTTTTTGAATACCAAACAAAAAAATATTAATGAAACAAAAAAATTAATAAATCAGATAAATCTACAGAAAATTCAAAATAACTTCATGACGGGGTGCAGATTCTATAAGATTCTCTATATCTTTGTAAAACAAAAAATTTCTTTACACACACCAATTTACTTACATAAAAAAGAATTGAAAAAAGGATACATGGATTTTTCGCATCAAATTTACAGCAATCCAGAATCAATGGAATGCCATCTAACCTTCTCACCTAAATAGAAAGTAAATGTAAATGAATATATTTCCTGAACCCAATATTTAACAGACTTACTTTTCATAATTTGCTCGCTCAAGTCATAAAAGATCATTGTGAGTGAAAAAGAAAATGTGCTAGAAAAAGCATACATAAATTTTAAAATGTTCTTTGTTTATTACCTAAATAATTTCCTGAAAATTAAGCTTTGACTGAGAGAGCAATATGAAGTTACAAAAGCAGATTCAAAAAGATTTCTGGCATTTCATCTCTATCTTAACAGCAAGGATTGCTTCCAAAAAAAAATGTCCCCCTGCCACAAGTAAAATATTTGTCAAAACATGATTAAGTTAATAATAATCTTGATTGTACATTTTCCATCAGGAAAGTGCTATACTTGTTGCACAAAGGGAAATTCTGCTAATAAAAAAATGATATATTTGGAGGATATTTTAATTGTAGCCGATGGAAAAATGTCAAATTTCACTATAATCCTTTTGTAATTTTATTCATCTTGCATAGAGGAGAAAATAAATTGAAGATATACTCCAAGGATTTTGAAGTATATATGCTAAAAATATAAATTCACCTTCTCAGTAAAAAAAATTAGTTTTATTGCTCACCAAATCCTGATTTTCTTTGCAACCACAGCAGACATTTCCTATCAATCTGATTAAGTTTTTCTTGAATCCATACAAAGGATGACAAGCAATTTCTTTACTCAATTGAGGATCAACCTGGTGCTTCAGCTCTTGCATAGATGAGAAAACATTCACACCTTCTTTGCCCAATAGGTGAATGCATTTTAGAGTTTCTAAAAAAGAAAATAACAAATATCAGAATTTGGAAAATCAGTTTATTCTCTTTCTTCTAAAATATACTAAACTCAAGTAATTAAAATATAGAAGTCTATAAATATATGTATATTAAAGTAACGCAACATATATTATATTACACAGTGGAATTTCAATTATATACCTTTTGCGACTTGTTTATTCATCCAGATTATTGACTTTTTAGACTGCTAAATTATTACTATGAAATGAATTTAAAAAATATTTCACATTATTATTTGAAAAAACAGAAAGACATGAATTTAACAAAATCAGTTTATTGCTAATTAAAAAATATATATTTTATGAATAAAAAAACACAAATGGAAACCCTACAATATAGTTAATGATAGGTAAAAACACTAATTAAGGTTTTGATGGATGAGTTTGAATTCCATTACAGCATTTAAAAATATTTTTTAGAGATAGTCTGTCAAATTAAATTAAAAATATTATTAAGGAAAAATTTGTAAAGAAATGAAATTGATATCATTAAAAAGATAATTTTTTAGTATAAGGATAATACAAAGACCATTTTATCTAAGTTATGAACATCAATTTCTGTAGGCAAATCATAGTGATTACTTATATGGCGACAATTAATCCTATTTTTCCACCCATTTCTGGATCTCCTATGTCTTCGTTCCTCTGACTGAATATACTTTTTGATGATATGGCAAATCATCGCCAGAACATTTTAAAAAATATTTTACAGCTCCATTGTTTAGCTAAGCAAAGCATTAGAATCGATACAATTATACATACATTCAATGAAGCAGCCTGAAATTTGTATGATGGGTTTGTTTATATTTGATTGCTGCTATCTGAAGTGCACATAATAGGAGCACTTTCTGTGCATGTACATCAGTGTTTTACATATGTACATATTAACTGGGATATGCCATCAAATTAACTGAATATCAGGATGAATGTAAAAAACTTATTTCTGTAGAAGAAAAAAAAACTTTTCTTTGTAATGCACAAGTTCAATGATAAAAACTATATTGCTTATATGTTATACATTTATATTATTATTAAATTATTGCTGCTTGAATATACCAGTTTTACAACCATTGCTTTTTTTTTTATTAGCAATGAATTTAATTCCATGTTTTTTCACACATATACATACACAAAATTGATCTGGTTTACTGGAATTTGAATAGGCAAAATGCTTCTTCATATTAAAAAATTCTCAGAAATTAGAATTTTTAAGGATATATAATAGTGTACTGATATAAATGTGTGAATCAAATTGTTTATAAAACTTTGGATACAAAGTTAATAAGAAATACATCACAAAATAAATTAGCATGTTAATTTACAGCAGAAGGTTATTTAAAACTTTATTAAAAAAATATACAAAAATTTCGAATTATAAGGAAATTTTAAAACTTATAATCAAATTAAAGTTTTAATTAAATTAAGAATTCAAAATGCAAAACAATTTACAATTTACTTCATAAATTTAAAATAGAGATAAAATAATTAGCTAATAAAAAACTGTTAAGAAAATGAATGACAATTACTAAAATTGTATAAATAAAATATATATGTTGGCATAAATTTAACAAATAGAAAACAGCTAATAAAAATGTACAATTCAGTTTCCTTTCTTCAATCAATAAAAATTTTTGAATACATCATATTAATTGAAGACATTTAAAGTTGCTTTAACTTACCTACAGTTGTTTGTAATAAATCCTTGCTGTTTTGCAATATTGACACATAGGCATCACAAATAGAAGCCGAACACAAGATGGAGAGCATGCTTACTGTTTCGGCTGGTTCCTGAAATAAACAGGCTATTTGAAACACATTAAAAATTTATTTAATAAAATTAAAAGTGAAGTTATTCGAAAAAAGTTTATTTCTAATAAGAATTCTTTATTTCAATGATACCTAACAATTAAAAATATGCTGATTTAATAATGTGTTTAAATCATTTGAAAATTTTGGAACTTGAAGATTTCAGAAGTCTTTATGCAAATGAATTTTGAGATAATTTCATTTGCCTCCTCTTGATAACATAACAATTCAATATGCATAAATTATTCAAAATTTTCTCTGTAGGGAAAAACAACTTAATCCATATTTCATTTATTTTCCAATAACCAACACACAAACTTTTACATTATATAAGCAATTATCCAAAGTATCATAATTCTTCTTGGAATATAAAAACTTATTCTCTAGCAGGTATTATAAATGGAACTTCTAAAATAAAATCCCATAAAAATGTTTTCATCACTTGAAATGAAGGGAGTAATTCAATATATTCTTCATAAAGATCTTTCTTTTATAAAAATTATAAAATGCATTTATACAAATAACAATCATAAATGCTCGATTTTTGTAAAAATCATTACAAAACATAGCTGAACCCGTAATTTCGAAGAGGCTGATTCATATGTATGAAGAAATCAGTCATTAAATTTCAAGAACTACACAAAAATTACTAATGCAAAATATTTTTAAATTGTTGATTCTCAAATCTACAATAAATATTTGATATTTCAAAAATGTCAAAGTGAATGCCATTTTCACTCATAGCTTTATCATTAAATTTTTAAAACAGTCTCAAGAAAAAAAATTTATCCAAATCAGAAAAATTTCTCTAAACATGGCCAGTTATAGAGTATGCTGCATTGTATTCTCTAAAACATGCTAAACAATCATCTATACTGTTACATTACCTTTTTTCTTAAATATATTTCAAGAAAGAAAATCATAGTATGATTTTGCAACATACAAAGATTTCTTCTTTATTGGCATTTTTCCAATACTATTGCAAGAAGTTCTATTTTTTAGCATTATATTTCTATGAATAAAATAATTAGTAGTTTATTAACAATAATATTATTTTTAAGTCAAAATTTAATCTTGAATTAATATTAGATCATTGAAGAAAATCTAAGAAAAATTTTATTTAAATCCCACTAAAGATTATAGTCATCCTCTCCCATTTCTTTATCCAGGCTATTTGAATTTCCTTTTTTAAGAAATACATCACAAACCAAATTGATTCAATTTAAACAAAACATTCTCAGTTCCATCCTTAACAAAATGGAATTTAGACAATGAATATAAATTTATTATGTCTTTAATTTTACTTGATTATTTAATTCCATGTGATATTAAACTATAAAAATCCTCAATAATGTTAAACAAGTAAATGGAAATTAATGCTTCCTCCTTATCGGAAATTAATGCTTCTCCTTAATATGGGGGGGGGGGCATGTTGCATAAAATAACACAGAGAACATTAACAAATTAATTTCAATAACTTTCTACTAAAATAAACTATTGTGTGATTTTATCTTCTACAAAAATAGCTACACTGTACTTCGCTTCCAAAATGTTAACATAGAATCATAAAACTTCAGCATAAAATTTTCAGTGGTTTCTATTATGATTTGCAAAAATGCAAGTCAATTTTTCAATGATAATGAAAAAATATATATTATTTACACTTATTTCTTTCTAAAATATATTTATTGTTACAGTAGATATTAGCAGCTTTAAAAAAAAAACAACTGCTATATATACAACTTTTTTTTTTTCCCAACAATGTATTAAAAGATGTGCAGATTATGAAATTTAAAGAAATATTTTATAATACAAATTTATTTAATAAGGAAATAAGTACCCCAGTTCTTTTAGTTAAGTATAATCTCAGGTACAAATACAACCTTCCTTACTAACTATATTATTTGTTTCAAAAAATAATTAGAAGAAAACAGAAAAATTGGAGAACCTTTCATTATTAGCATCAACTAGTGCATCATTTATGATGTTGAACTAAAACTACATAATGAGGGATATTCTAAATGCTGAAAACTTTATATTAAACCTTTCTAAAAAGGCTCTAATATAAAATACCTGTTAATTACAATTTGTGCTTCTGTCACTTTTTAATTTTATTTTTATCCTGAGAATTATGAATCAACATAACGTAAATAAGATTATAAAAATAACATTATTCAACAATTGTCTTTGAAACAATATAAAATATATGAACCTTTTTCAATATCAAATTAAAATAAAAAATTTAAACAAATTTTCTGAATTAAAAGAATAAGTGAAAATGAAATACTTCTTCATTATAACATTTCACTGATATATATATTGTAGTCCACTTAACATAAAATTATATTATATCTATAGCAATTCTTATAAAATAGTAAATTCTGATTTAAAAATTAATAATCAAAAATAATGGGATATTTCCCATTATTTTTGAAAAAGAAGGAAGGAACTACCTATAAAGGATAAATTGATTGAATGTAGACTGCAATTGAACATTTTGGATATAAAAATATTAAAATAACTATCAGTTGAAAAGGTGAGATATTCATGAGATATTTTATCAAATATTGTGGTACTAAAATAAAGTACCTGGCATCAATGTGTGATAAATACAATTAAATAATAGTATAACAAGTAAAAAAATTAGCCTACTTTTTTTTTTGGGGGGGGGAGCAATCCTTTTTAGATATAGGCAGTATACTCAAATTGTGAATTAAGCCTGTTATATATAACCAAGAATTCAAAAAAAAAAAATTTCTAAATTTATAATTACATAATAAAACACACATGCATGCATTAAAATAAAATTTTCACACATTAAATTCCATATTTTAAAAATTTACAATGATTTATTATTAGTCATATCAAAATGTAATTGTAAAAAAATAATTTTAAACTAAATTTAATAGTCCCATGCAGGCTTCTACATGAAAACTTTGAACATGAAATTTTCAAACACATCTAAAATATATAATATTTAAAATTCATGATATAAATTAAGAGTACAATTTATCATGATATAAAATAAGAGAAATTGCTTGTTACAAATGCTAAAAGTAGTAAAGCATCATTCAAGAAAAAAGTTGGGAAAACTTAAATCATTAAAATGTGAGCTATAAACACAATTATTGCTAAAAATGAATCCTAAAAGCTAATATTAATGATTCATTTCTTTTCAGTAACTCCACATTTAATTTTTAGGGTGCAATTAACTGAATGAAAATATTTCATGAATGTTTCAGTTTTATCATAATAAGCAACATTATTTCACATTTAAATCAAAATTTTACTTTGTTTTTATTTACAATTTCTTAATAATATATTAAATTTTCTAAATTCTGCATTTCAAAATCTAGTGTCACAATTATAAAATATTTTTCCTCTCGACCCATTCAATATTATGAAGTAAAATGAAATCCAAATTTAAGTTATTTTATCATCTTTCCAAAATAAAAATTAAATTATTTTTATAAGCTTCTGCAAAATCACACATTTAAATTAAGTCACATAGAAATAACCAACTACTTACCATTCACAACTTATAGCATTAGCTCAAACAGCCATGAAACATGAGCTAATGGCCAACTCACAAGGTTAGAAATATTTCATAGTATCATTTTTATCAATATTGCAAAAGCCCAATAGACAATGAAAAAAAATTAAACCCAAAAAGAAGTATTTGTAATGAAGGTCCTCTAAAATAAATCCATTGCACAACATTATGAATTTCAAAAAACCATACATATCTGTAAAGAAATACTTTGCATTTCATACTCTAATAACACACTATAAATAAAATATTCTTTAAAAGATATTTACCACTTTGCAGGTGGACATGTTTTTCAACATTTTTTAATGTATAACAGATAATTCTATATATTGAACATGACTGCAACTTCAGGACCGAGATCACGATCTGTTTTTAACCTTTAAGCACTCATTTATTTTTATTTTATCGAAAAAATTAGCCTATAAAGTGAAAAACCTTTTTTTTTATTTAAAAATTTGAAATCTTAAGAAAATTTTAGCCTTAAAATTTTATGAAAATATCGATGTAACACAAATAATCAAATTTTAAAATCAGCATAGAATTATTTGTGGAAAAATTTTAATCACCAAAAGTTTCTGCCTACAAAATAATATAAAAACATACAGACAGTAAAACAGAATTTCCATTCATTTTACCTATAATTAATGACAGATAATGATGCACTGATTATAAAAAAAGTATTACAATCACTTAATAAAAGATATACCACATTTAAATCAGTCTTCATTTCTAAACAAAATTATATAATATCTTATACTTTTTAACATAAATCTTGTAGTAAAACAAAATATGTATATAAAAATAATCTATGTATTAGCCTATTTGTAACAAATTAAATACATATTGAGTATCAACTTACTATATCAGAATCTTTCATATTACATATCTGAGTGATATTTTGCAAGAAAAGATTTTTCAGCGACCCTATTAATCCACCAGGAATAGAAAAAGAATGCTCATCTTGTATATTTTTCAGTCTTTCTTCCATTATGTCTAAAATAAGAAGTCTAATATAGAAGGAAAAAAACATTAATTATTATCATTGAATCAAGAAGCTACAGAATATTCACTCGCTGGATGTAAAAATATGACAAAAAAAAAACAAATTTAAGAGAAAAATCACTTAAAATCAGGAATATTTACATTTAATTTATAACATGACACTTTCCACAAAGTATTTCCTTGATTAGTAAATTTTGATTGATTTTTTTTATTAACAAATTTACAATTTGCAGAGTAAAACTAATTAAGTTTATCTATGCAAAGTAATTTGCAAAATGAATTAAATATATTCTATAAAAAAATCCTTTTTATCTAACCAGGAATGCATAAGCATACTTAAAAAAGAAATAAAAACATGCCCTTTATATTAGTTTATTTTTAAAGATATTAAACTTGTCCTTAAAATTTATTTGTACTCACATCAAGATTATGTTTTTAAATCCCTTGAAAGTTAAGAAAACAACAGCCTTGAATAAAATACTCAAAAATTTTATTTTTACAAATTCATATCATTATTAATATAAAAACTGAAATATATTTCTTAATACTTTGTTAAATATCTTGTAGTTGAAAAAAAAGGTGATAAAGAGTTTTTTGAAAAATTTAGAAGTTTCCATTGATTTAAAATAAACTAAATTCAGAATAAAATAATCAATCATAATCAATAAAAATAAACTAAATGACTTAATTTTAAAGAAAGCCAGAGATTTTAAACAATATCTGAAATTTCATATTTTAGACAGTATTTTATAAAATACAGGCAAAAGTATCATTTTAGTAAGGATTCTTACCGATTTTTTAAAGGTAAAGTAGTATAACAGCGATCTATGAAGTCCTCTCGATTCAATAAGTGTTCAATAAAAAGTACACTATAAAAAAAATCAGTAATCAAAAGAGTTAAAGCCTTGAAATGATATTCAATAGAAAATAAAATATTCAAATCTTATTACTTAAAACTATAAAATAATACATGCACAAGGAAGTAGAATATAATTACCATATTTATCAAAAATGTGTTTCTAAAATTATTTTTCAGATGAATTTCATCATATCCATTTTTCATGCATTGAATTTCTTGATAATAAATTAATTTACCGCAAGAATGCAACAAACAGTAAATGAAAAATGTATTCAACAATTTCAAGCAATTAAATTAATTTTTTCATTTAAAAGAGATGATAATTAAATTTATAAAGCCTAAATCAATCCTTACCCCCAATCTATTGGACTGCTAAGCAATGTATCAGTAACAGAAAGAAGTATTTTATGGCCTTCTGCAGTGCTAAAAATGGATTCAATATTTTCATCTGTCAAGCTGTTGAATAAAACCATTAGAGCACACTCTCTGATTGTCATATCTTTATGTTGCAGCAAGTGGCTAAAATGGAAACAATATGACTACATGAGAATAATATGACAATACATGAGAATAATATGATTTACAACTCAATTAAAGGATAAAAAATGATGAGATTTTCAAAGTTATTATTTATTAGTGGCATTGACCTAATGTGTGTGTGTGTATATATATATATATATATATATATATATATATATATAGGGATATAAACACAGGATAATGTATATTAAAGAATTTTAAAAAATTTAATAAATTGTAAATAAAAAATGTTTTCTCAATTTCTTTGATTTTTATATTATGAATCTTTGAGTGAAAAAAGTATGAAGGATCTATATAGATGAAGTATCTATATAGTATATATCTATAACTTTTAAGAAATAGCTCCTATAAATAAAGGAAGTTATAAAAAAGTGGCATAAAGTAGCATTATTAAGTTTCTGAAATTTTTTTTTAATGAATTAGGTTTAGAATCAGAAAATTGTAAAATTCATAAAGAAAGTACTGGTTTGTAATGAAATAGTCTGTAAAATATTTATTCTCTGCATAAAAAGTTTATTTCTCATTAAAAACATCAAAATTGCTAAATAAATTAAAACTTAAAACTCACCCAAAAATATTTTCTCTGAAGAAATAACTCCATACTAAAGGCTTAGAGTGTTCACTGCTAAGAAGAGCATTTCCAAACAACTGAATACTAATCTTCAGAGAAATTATTTCTGCAACAAAATATTAGAAATATGTACATTTTGAAAATAATTCGAAATTTTACATTGCATGTATAATGCTTTCTACCTTCTTTTAATCCTAAAAAATATGTAGAATCCATCTATGAAGACATAAGTTTAGCATTACTCATTCAGTATGTTAGTCCTTGTAGCTACAGCAAACTAAGTTCAGAAATCACCACAAACAGAACAATAGTTAACATGTTAAACAAAATTCTTTAAAAAGTACTAGAATCAAAGTTACAGTAGATGGATCTTAACTGTTCATAAACAGTTATCTGAATTTATAATACATTAAATTCTTATTTTTGACTTAAACACAATACTGTATACAGAATAGTAAGAAAAGCTGTGGGGGAAAAAAAAACCTTAAAGTTTTATATCGCAAGATAGTTTAATAAAATAATCTTTGTGATAGATAATTGTATTGGAACAGCAATTATAAAAAAGAAAAAGAAACATGAAATAATTACATAAGAAAAAATTTCCACTTATGGCTAGGATCCAACTTAGCCTAATTGGTGCCAGGGGCTAAAAACTTCTTTGGGGGCTCCCCTCTACTTCACTACTTCAGTAATGAAGAACTGAAATTTATGGAGGTATTTGAATTTTTTATCTCATAGATATATAATAAGAAAATCGACTAGAACCTAAAATAGTTATAAAGTTTCTTCCCCCTCCAATGGTCAGATGAAATATTATTCTGTCCATTTTATTGATTTTCTGACAATTGTATATCCTCATTAAAAGGATATAGCATAGATGCATAAAATAGTCAACAATGGGTAAGAAAATAATTTTCTCTTAATATTTTTTAAAAACCAGGCTAATATCAGAGCCTTCAGTAAAGTACAGTAAAAATTATTTTTAAAAACAACTAAAACATTTCTGCATCTTACTTCATAGATACATCGAAATAAAATGTTCTTTACTTTTATAGAACACTGTATGAAAAATGAGACTAAAAAGTGTCATTTGTATAAATACATATTTGTACTTTATATTATATTGTATATTTAATTTTATTTGATTAATGAAGAAGCTAACATAAAACTGACAGATTTTACACTGTTTTGATATTTTGTTTAAAAAAAGTTCATTCAAGAAAGAAACATAAAATAAACTTACATAAAATACATTTTCTATTTGATTTGGGGGGGGCTTGTATGCCCTTGCTTTAGTCAGGCTCTGCTTATAGCAGTTAACAGCTAGATAACATTTAGTATTGGTTACAGTCTTGCAACAAAATCCTATGGAGTTCACCAATGCCTTAATTAATCAAGATTTGTCTATGTAGCAAGTTCCTTTAAATGGCTTTATAGATTTTCAATTAAATTAAGATCTTTATTATTCTCAAGCCATTCAATAATAAAATATGATTTAATAAATTCTTCCATTATTGACGAAAACATTACAAGCAGGAAACAACAGTTTAAGGATACATATTTCTTTCATGTATTTTTGAGTATTTAAATTACCATTAATTGCAAAATTTCAGCCTATATTTTTTGATGTTATTAAATTTGATCATATCCTTAACTGGTGTTTAACAGATGGTATAATGAAATTAAGAAGGGGAAAAAACCTTTTCTTATACTGCTCCTTAAGTATTTAATGCCATTACTACCAAATAGCGAGATTGTGATCTCATCATTCCACAATATCTTATTGCTCTGCTGTTAGTTAAATTGGGTTTTGCCCTGTTTCATCTTTTCAAAATTCATTTTGAATTTAAAAATGGCTCCCCCCCCCCCTTACATTTAGACAAGATTTCATAAATCTGGATTATGATCCTCTCAGTCAGTTTCACACTGCAATGCTTCATTTTACTTTGTATGCAGCTATATGATTTTGATCTATCATAAAAACACAGTCTTTTAATTATTCTGTAATCATTTAGTGTTATACACCTATTCTTACCTTCACCAATTCAATTTTCTAGCACCCAAGTTTCTTTAAAATTCTCCAAAAATTTAGAAATGCCTACCCGAGTAGATTTTTACTTTATTTTAAAGTTAATTTCATTATGATGAAAGCTTTGTCTAATTTTACAATACTTTTTGTGTGATCAGCCAACTTTTGTGAATTTTATTTTCTACATTTTGACAATTCACAAACTAGACAAATTAAAAAAGTTACCAACATGATTCAATTACAAAAATTATGGAAAAACAACCTTCTTTCAGCTCCAAATCACACATTTGCTGTATTCTACTGATTACAAGATATCACTTCATAGGCAATCTAAACACTCATGCCCACTGGCTAAATTCAAACGATGAAAAGCTATGCTTTATTAATGAAATCACGGAGTCCTTCTTTCCACTGGTTAATTAGTTTTAAAAATTAAAATTTTTAATTACTTAAAAAACTTTTTTTAAATAATAATAACTACATAATTTAATGCATGATATTCTTGGCTCAATTATCTTTAATGATGCATAACTTTATGTTATTACTGTAAATGCAGTTATAAGTCTTCAACTTTCAAAATGCAGTTTTGGTTTGTTTGTTTATTTTTCATTTCACAATTTTGGCTATTACTATAACAGGATCTTAATTTCACATAATACTATATACACAAAAAAGTGAAAAATGCATTAAATATACTTGAAAACAAAGAGTGTTACAACATTAAATGATTGAAAGCTACTTCCGATATAGCACTAATTTATAATTAAAAGGAATATGAGTTACAACTGCTTGATCTATAATTATGCAACCACAAAAATAATTTTTGTAGAGTATTGCTGAAGTTTAAGGCAATAAAAAAAAATTGAGGTATTCAAAATATAAAATAATTCATAAAGAAATTACTCAATACAAACCTTTCTGTTGTTCTTTTGGTATAAAACATTTCAATGATTCCTTAGAAAAGCTAATTAATTCATTGTTGCTGAAATAAACATAAGAATAAAAATTATAATCTGCCTAAAAAGTATTTTTAAACAACAATTTATCTTGATCACAGACTTGTATTAAAATTTTATTTTCCTATTCACAATCATTCTATAAAAATAACCATTTTTATATTATCTACTTTATCATCAATCATATAGCATTTAGAACTGATCCAAAATTATAAAATATTTAAATTGATGATTTCTCTCATTGATTATTTTGCATCCTAAATAAATTAATTATTTCTCTTATTAAAGAAATACAAGTTTTTAAAATCAAATCAGAAAAAAAATTCTAATATCACCATATTTGATAGATCTAACTAACTTCTATATTTTTATATCTTTCTTAATGCATTATACTGTCTTCATATCTTTCACACGTAAGCTGCTTTTTATTAACGTAACTGAAGAAGTATATTGTTGAAAGAATTTCAAAATTTCTTCCAAGCAAATTCTAAAGGAAACAATCAAAAAAATAAATTTTATAAATGTAGTTATATAGTTGAGTTACTTTAGAAGCAAATTAAAAGGCCAAGTTTTCTACTCTAAGTTTTATAAATAGATAAGTCTTAGATAAGTCTCTAAATAGATAAGAATAATAAATGCATGTAATTTAAACATAATTCAACAAAGTTAAATAGCATCAAATGCATGGTATAATTCCTTTGTACCTTTGATTATATTTAACTTCAAAAAATAATGTAAATAAACTAACAATTGGTAAAGACTGGCACGATGCACAGCAATAATTTGTATTGTTTGGCCACAGTAGGATCATACATAAAGCAATTTCATATTGCTCTTTTTCAGATTTTTGAATTCTTATAATATAAAATGCCAAGAAATTGCATAGATTTAAAATATTTGTGTTAAATAATGATTTTTAATTGAATTTATTCATATTTGTGATTAATAAGTACTTAATTTTGAATTCCCTTTCAATCGTAGGATAGACAACTTTTTCAAACAAATAAATGCATGGCAAAAAAATAATTATAATTTAAAGATGAGTTATTAATTTTAAAAACAATTTAAAGCAAATAATATTCCTCCTTACCTACAAATGAAGTTTATTTAACAGATGAATAATTTATATATACAAATGTAAGTACTTACTTGAGCACAAAATTCAGATTTTCACATAATCCTCCACAACTATTTCTAAGAAATCGCAAAAGCTCTGTTATAAAATCTAATTCATCTTCTGATATATCGGTCTTGACTAAAATCTGTCTCCCTTCTTTTGCGAGAATTTCAATGGGACTCCAATATTCAGTTCTTAGATCAGATCTACAATTTGAATAAGATATAACAAATTTACCAAATAATCTATGTACTATCAGCACATTAAAAAAAAAATGTAACACATAATTTTTCAAATGGTAGGACAAGAAAAAACGTTCAAACATTTTTTTAAATATTATAAAAAGAAAACCTCATTCAGAAAATGTTTGTACATACTTTTAAAAAGAAAATAATGCTCCTTTTCCCTTCAGAAAATAAAATTTTATATCAGTGAATTAAAGAAAGACATACATTTTAGAAAATAAACTGTTATTCCAACTTTACCTGATCTAATTTTTGCTCGTTTGTTAATATTTAAAATACATAGTTAAATATTATAACACTTGTAGTAACAAATACTACAAAAAAAATCATGAAATATTAGTAACAAAATAATAATATGAAAAAAAAAATATTTTTTACATTTTTTTGAGAAATTTGAATTTAGTTTTCATACATTCTTACTCAAAATTCACCTAATAAGGCAGAGAAGATTTAAAGAAAGTCTAAATAAATTGTAGATGCATAATCTTCAGACTGTTCAAGTTTTTTTAAGAATTATTAAATTAAATTATTAAAATTATCAATTAAGAATTATTAAATTAAATTATTAAAATTATCAATTAAGAATTATTAAATTAAATTATTAAAATTATCAATTAAGAATTATTAAATTAAATTATTAAAATTATCAAGTAAGAATTATTAAATTAAATTATTAAAATTATCAATTAAGAATTATTAAATTAAATTATTAAAATTATCAATTAAGAATTATTAAATAAATTTTAAAAATTATTAAAAATGAAAATTTAAATACAACTTTACAAGATTCATTGCAATTATTTATTTATCAAAATCAAAATTTACAATCGAATTTTGTCTTCCATGATCAAAACAATCAATGATATTTCAATTCTTTCTTATTTTTCTATAGTTTTGAAAATTATATAACCACATCATACGAGAAAAATAACCTGTCTCTGGGTTAAAAAAAAAAAATTGCAATAGGCAAATTTAGCATTAGATAAAAACAATTCATCAATATTTACATTATCATCATATTTGCTATAAAATGTACAACAAAATGGGACAAAAATCACATATTAAAATTTTATTAGATTAAGATGTAAAATTTATTCATTTTATAAATGTTTGAATCAATTTTGGCTATTTAATTTATGCCTTGTCTCAGGCAATCAGCTAGTTCGGACAGAATATCAGTAATATTTGATTTCAAATAAATCATTTAGATATAAATTCACATCCATGATTACTTCATATTATCCAAAATTGTTACTTTGTCTTATTTAAGTACTATTTATTGTGTATATAACTTTTTCTAATGGAGACCATCCCGTAACAACACATTGATGTTAAAAACAAATATACGGTTCAACTATCTTCTAAATTTTGCAATATTATAACATTTTTTTCCTTCCCTTGTAAATTACACAGATATTAAATAGAATCTTTTTACTTTAACTCATCACCTGAAAAAGATAAATTGATTAAATATTTGATGAAAAAATTAAAATGGTTCGAGTTTCTGGGTAACAATTTAATCTACTGTTAAAAATTAAATCTTTTTTAATAAAATTGTCAAGATTGAAGAAAATTTCTTACAACAGTTAAATTGGTATCATTAAAAAGGCAATTTCTTTTAATTTTGAAGTCGTATAAAATTAATTTTTGTGCAATAATATTTTATGATGTTATTTCAGAAATTCAAAATAATTTTTAATTAAAAATTCTAATTACAATTTTTTTTAAACTGTATTCTGAAGTGTACATTTTTGACTTCCAAGCTACATATGTACCAAATTAAGTAGCTGTAGATTACACAGTTTGGCATGTAGAATAACACACATATTTTTTATTATTAGTGGAGACTGTATTTCATGACTAATTTTTAATTTAATAACTAATAGTAAATTGCATAACTAATTTAATTGATAGGTGTATGAAGCAATTTTGGTTATGCTATTTACAACTCATCATTTCAGGTGACTAGCTGGTTCATCAAGAATATTGGTTATTGATTTAAGACAAATTGTTTTTTATAACTGTGTCAAATTGTCTCAACATTAAAGCTGTGTTATTTTAATTGTCTTGGTTAAGTTCTGTTTATTATGTACATTAAATTTCCTTATGGAGACAGTCCCATAATATTATAGTAACATTAAAAGAATGAATATTCAGTTCATCAGTCTTTAAAATTTTGTCATATTGTTACTTCATTTTTCTCTCTCTCTCTCTCTCACTTGTAAACTAGACAGATATTAAACAAAATCTTTCTTTAACTTTTAAAAATGGAAGAAAATCAAGTGACCAGAAAGATGATGAAACAATGAAAACAGCTTGAATTTCAGAACAACAATGTAACTAAAGGAAATCAAGTAAAAAACATTCTTAAAAATTACCAAAAATCAGCAAAAAGTCATGTTATTAAATTGCTTTCATTCGAAAGACTATGTTTCAAGTTTTAAAATGACATAAAATCCAATTTACGTCATTCCAAATGAAGTAAATTCCAATATCTGTAGATAACAATAATTGCAAAACAATCGCAAAATTCTTCATATGTGCAAAATTTAGTAGTCATTAGCATGCGATTTGATCTGTAGAGCTTCAACACACATATATTGATCTTTATTATTAATATAGATTGTGTGACTGTAATGTTAATTTTATTAAAATAATTATGAATGCATATTTTATGACACAAATTTGTGTAATGAAGTAACTCAAAAATACAATAAATTATTATTTTCTAGTACAAAATTTCTTTAATCCTGTTTCTTTAAATTCTTAAGGTTCTGTAATACAACTTGGCATGAGGATCTACTTTTGTTCCAGCTGATTCTGATCATTGTAAATTGAGAAAATAAGCAGTGCATTAGAACCAAGTATTTTTAACATTACAATTTAATAAATTAAAACCACTATATCATGCAATATTTTAATACTTTCACGTCATTTCAACGAATTATTTCTTTGTATTTTTTATAAATAGAAAGTAGAAAATTTTATTTTCCAAAGTTTCTTTATAAACGTATATGGTATTGAGAAGTTTTAATTACAGACAAGTGTACTAATAATTGCATATTTGTTGAACATTAACATTCGACAGTTATATTAATTTACTTTGCATATTTTGGCCATTATACAGAAATTTTAATGCTTAGGAATGCAAATTATGGAAAATTAATTGAAAACAGTAAAAAAGTTGCTAGTAAATTTGTGAATTTTAAGTTGTTATAATACATATTTATCCTCTTCGAATAATTATAATACAGGAAATTAACTACAGAAAAATACTGAAAACTAGAAATTTTAGATAAGCCTTGAGAGCAAAAATTATAGAACAGGTAATAAAAATAAGTAATTCAAACCTTGTATCTGGAGATCGCATAAAGGCTGTTAGTTTCTGTAAATTGCTTACGAAGGCATTCAACGAAGTATCATCCTGATTTAATAAAGCAATCAAATGTGAAAAATGTTCGTCAATCGAATTATTTACCATGATTGTGTAAAAAAAGCCCCTCTTTAAAAATCGAAAAATATTTAAAATTTAAAAACAAACTGCTTAGAACGTTGACCTGTACAATTCACACACTCGCTAGCATTACACAAATGATGATTACAACAACATAAACATTGTCACGATGAGAGAAAGTTCTCGACTTCCAAACAACGGAAGAGCGCATGCGTTGAAGACGTGACGTCCTAATTGCATGATTGTCAAATCCTATCTGCAGTTCCACCTCGGATCTTCGAAATTTTTCAGGAAACATTGAGGAAAATTTCGAAAATTCATGGTGAAAAGGAAATATAAATACTGATTTGATACATTATTTTCTATCTAACGTCTCCAACAAATTAGTAAAAATGTATAAAAACCTTAATTTCCACAAATTAGCACCAATTTCTGAGATAGAATTTTAATTTGTTAGGAGTGAGAGGAAATAATTTATCGTATTACAGAATTTATTTAGAATCTATCAGGTAAATAAGGCCATATATAATTATCATCTTATTACTTTTATTATTCACAACTTATAACAGGACAATTAAAAACATTTCAATACCTAATTTGATTACATTTTCTTACTTCAAAAAGGGACATCAGATTAATAAACTAAAACTCACCTACAAAGAAAAATCAATTATATAATTTAAATCTTGCAGATGTACTAAATTTTATTAATAAGGGATTGAAATAATTAAGTAGATAATTTAAACACATCAATAAAAAAATACCTACACAGGCATTCTAAAACAAAAACAAAAACAGAACACCAAATTTGAAAAAAGTTATTGATATATTCATTCAATAATTTCGATGGAAAAAAAAACACTCGTGTATTATACTGACTTTTAAAAATAGTAATTTATAATGAAATAATATTGAATAAAAGTATGGAGTGTTAGTAAATGTCTGAAATCTAAATGATGCAGTTGAACTTGAGGAAATCAAAACTTATTCTGGCATCTCAATTAAGATTCAAACTAAGAAAAAATTATGCCTGAACATGAATAGCCAGAAAATAAATTAGAAATTGAAAATAGTAGTAAAATTTCATTTTTAATATTTAACAATCTGAAAAAAACATTAAATAAATATGAAAAGGCAAAGTGATGATAATTACGATTAAAATTTTAATAATTTAAAAATAGCTATTTTAATAGATAAGCAAATAATTATCAGAACTAAGCAATCGGGGTATATATTTTTACGAATATAGCATTTGTAAAATAAAATTTCACAATAAACTGAGCAAGTTTCGTTTAACGCTTTTAAAGTTCTGTTTAAAGCATAATAATTCGAAACATTATTATTTTTTTTTTCTAAACACATTGTCACTTAAAATAAAACCTAATGCCTAACAAAAACAATCAAAAATAAAAATAAATAAAAGATTGCCATTTTTATTCAATTATAGGAAATCTTTTAACTTCATATTCATGGGAATATGGTATGTATATGCTTTTATGTTACATATATTTTACAAATTTATATATATGTAAAGCATTGAATTTTTATTTCTCATGATTTAAATAATAAATCAAATTTTTATCAAGTTTCCTTTGTTAAATCTTGATTTTTAACAAGATTTTTTTGTTGTATGTCGTAATGTGTTGCCACGACGAACACATTACGACATACCGATTAGGAAGGCAGAAAGGAAAAAAGACAGGATGGGAAAGTATTATATTTTGAACACACAATTTTAGAAAGTGTCGACAGAGAATTTTGGTTCTGTGGTCGATGTTTCGTATGGCACTTGTCACTGACAAGCCGGCTGACTAAGTCAGCGATTTTAAGCCGAGTTTGCGCAATAGCTTCTGTGGGTAAAGGTCCTGAGCACCCGAGGGCAGAAGTCTGCCTTCTAGCTCAAATGAAGATGACATTCATACTCACACAGTAGCTTGCCCAATCCCTTTGTACGGGGGGGGGGGGGGTTCTTTCACACACCTCACAGAACATGACGCCAGCTTATTCGATAATGCCTTCAATTTGCAACATTTGTGAAAAAGGGTTTAAAGTCGACAGACCTTAACAGATTTTTCTCCTAAGAAATGTAGTTAAGAAACATCTAATTTCTTATTAGACAAATATCTCGAACTGTTATTAATATTAGGAAAGCCGATTTAAAAGAAACAAGCATTTACGTTTCACTATAGAAAGTGCTTTGAAGCTGAAAAATAGTTCTTCGACATACGTATACAGCGACTTCTGCAATCAGACTTTAAAAAATGTGCGTTAAATCATTATTTTTATATTGAACCTTAAATAATTAGTATGTCTAAATTCTAATTCAAATTTTTATGAGTTTTTTTTTAAAGTATTAACATTTTTATCAAAAATATTATTTTATTATATTTTTAAATTTTATAGTTTATTTCTTCATTTTGTACTATTTACTAAAATTGTTAAATATTATGAATGATTTTGTCTTTGCCAATTTTAGTTTAAAATGCATTGTCTTCTTCAACAGCATCTTTAGAAATTTTTAGCAAATTTTTCTAAAAGTTTTGAATTTTCGTAACAGCTCCAAATTAGTCAAGTTCCTTAATTTTCATTATTTTGCATTGCTTTTTTGTATTATTTACATACAGAATATGATTTCTTTTAGTAGATCTAAGATAGTTCTGCAAATGTATGCAGATATAAACTACTATTGGATACTCTTGATAAAATTAACTAATCAGAAATAAGGAAAGAAAAAGTTTTAAATATTTGGAAGAGAAATAAGATTTTTTTTTGTTTGTTTTTATACCATAGAGATAATGATGATATACAAAAATTTGAGTTGAATTTCAAAGCAGTTTTTCTTAAATATCACGATAATTATTTTTTGTATTTTTAAGCAATTTTAATAATCTAAAATAAGATGATTTAACTCTTCTCTACAGTCATTTTTATAATAATGATAATAATTTTTTTTATTTAATTCGGGTAATTATTTATTTTTTATAAATCATGCCTTTGAGATTTGAAATTGTATATACGTGTGCATTTCTTATGACTACACAGAATTATCAATTTTATTTTCTTAGAATTTATCTATGAAAAATTTAAATTATAATTCCAACCAAGCATCGGCGTAAAGACAGGAGAGAAAGTTGGCTTCTAAGGCTGGAAATAAAATACTAGAACGATGAAATTAAATACAACGTTAAACGAAAAAAATTATGTTATGCATTGGGAGGAGGGCATTTACAAAGATGATGATGTCAGTGAGCTGAGAAAGTCTATAATGTTCTGAGCAATGTTATTGCATGTAAATTTTATGATAGTAAATTTTAAAAAAATCATTTTTAAGATTCTATAATATGTCATAATGTTTAATGATTAAAAAGTTAAAATTATTAAAATAAAAATTTTATGTTTCTTAATTTACTAACAAATGTGCTTTTTAAAATATTTTTTATTAAATTTATTAAATACTCCAGTTGCGTAGGAACCAGACTTTATCAAACACTGTTCCCAATAGGGCCCCACACCTACTTAGGCTAGACTTGTACATACTGTTTATTTAAAATAACAGTATGTACAAGTCTAGTCTAGTACAAACAGTATACAAGTTAATATATTTATTAAAGCAACAATATTAAAGAAAAATAATATTTGAAAATTTCAAAGTATAAATCTGATGTTACATTGGCTACAATTTAATCATGATCGCAGGCATTCCAAAGCAAATATCCAAATTGAAAAGCAAAGTATTCTTTCCAGAACTTTCTGGCATACTCTCTAAAAAACTTGTCATACCAGAGAACTCCTTACATGGTAGTGGCCTACAATAGTTGCAAAATATTAACCTTTGAAGTGAATTCAGCAATTTTACTAAATCTCCGTGTCATCCTTGGCGATTAATCCTTTTGCATGTTTTTAATAGTATCCGAAATTCGAATTTGGGTTTTAGACACATTTTTCTAAACCGTTTGAAGCAAAAATTTGACACAAATCTGTACTTGTCGTCCCAAAATCCTATAGCAAGTTTTATATATTTAAGTCATTGCGTTTTTGAATTATTGAGAACATGTTTCTGAAAGTACAGACAGACAGATAGCCAACCCTAAGTTGGATTTAGCTGAAAGTTTGACAAGTTTCTACACTATAGATCTCAAATCTGTGTACCGAATTTTATCTATCTAGCTCTCTTCGTTTTGTAATTATCGTGTTAACCTATATTGGAACAGCTGGACTCCCTGTGAATACATTTTGCACAAAATTTGATAGAAATGTCCAAATTTGGTGTAAAGACCGTATACCAAATTTTCACCGTTTAGCTCAAAGCATTTTTTAGTTATCTTTGTCCCAGACAGACGGGCATTTTCCAAAATTGTGTTTTTCAAACTCTGGGAGGTCTAAAATGTGGAGATTTGTCAAACTCTCGAGTTCGATTTTTTTGATGATTATTATATTTCCTCTATACTACGTTTACAAGAAAGTAAAAAATCAGTTTAGATTTGTACAAGCAGTAAGATGATGAACTGTTATTGCGTTCAAATTCTAAAATTATTTCCCCTCCAATTATTAGAAAAGCATCATACGCATAATAAAGATTAAATTTCACTACATATCAAACTGAAAAAAAAAACTTCATTTTTTCATTATTATTTATTAGGAAGAATAAAAAAAAACACGTGATATTTATTTTTGTCAACCTGAAATAAATTACCTTACAATCCTTATACAAATAAAATTTATCGATTCCATTAATAAATATTTTAACTTGATAGCTTTTCATCATTTCCTCAAAGTTATTATTTAAGTTCTCTCTTTGTGTTCGTGCATTACTTCTTTATTTTAACAGCTTATAAAAAGGTCTTCATTTGATACAGCATAGTAACCAGAGAGTTTCTTTCAAAACATGTCGAATTTAAATTGAGCTTATAAAAAGGCAGACGACTTCGTCAATATTTTTTAATGCTTTATCATTAAGCAAGGACAAATAAACCAATAGCACAATGTATATAAAAGATTCTGATAAACAATTATTATACAATTTCCATACAAAAATCGAAAGCTTTTTTACTTCCTTTGTTAGCTATAAAATAAAGCTTTTTTATTGTAAATAGATACTAGATTTAATTTTGTATTTGGTTTCGGTTCAATCATCAAGATGAATCTCCAAGACATCGATATATTTTGTAAGTAAGCGAATTTAGCCGCAATAATGATAGAAATTCTACCAAAAGCTGATATAAAAAACGAAGAAAACTTATCAGAATTAAAATTTAAGCTAATGAAACATAATGGCTTGTATAAATTTTGTTTGGCACTATCTCTGGTTACAACGATTCCTATTATTGCTACATCAGAAATTCAAAGAGCGAAGAAAAAGGGTGTATTTAAAGTTATGAAAATATGTGCTCGCATGGTGATTTTAATAACATTTATAATCAGCATGTCCTTTATATATCGAATGATACCTTTGATTTCAACAGCAATGATTTTATATCTCATGGATATATGTGGATTGACTATGCAAGTTGTTTTGTATTTTAAGCGATATGAAGTCAACGACGCACTTAATCAGTTGTGCAGTCTATATACTATACATACTTTCAATGCAGGAAAAGTTGCAGAAAGCAAGTATGTGAACTTGATGTTATTAATGTTTTCAGGATCAGAAATTATAATTGCATCTGGAATGAGTTATTTTTTCTTTTGCCAAGAATGGGTATCCTACAAAAACGACACAGATTTTCTTATCTATGTATCTCCTAAGCTGCGTGAAATATGCTTAGTTTTTATCATGACATCCGTTGTATTCTCTGTATCGATTGGCGGAGCAACATGTGGTATAAGTGCAATATTGTGCAAACAGGTTTATACGATGATTGGAGATCTTATCAGGTTCTACCGCACTGAATTGAAGAAAAAGCTAAAAATCCAAAAATTGTCGACTTTCGTATACAATGACATTGACTCCTTAAAAGCCATCGCTTCACTGGTCGATACAGTAAATAATGCTTTCAGTTCATGTGCTCTATTACAATATTGCGAATTCAGCTCTTTTATTTTTATAACCATCAGCATAGCTGTTACTCATCAAGTACAATTTCGCACAACTTGGATGACTGTTTTCATTAGCTGGAATTTTGTTCTGGCACTTGGTTTGTTTTATATGATTACCGTGGCAGG
>JAPMOR010073893.1:33069-62834 GCA_026543865.1 Argiope aurantia | reverse complement strand
AATATGATACCTTACTGCATTAAATTCATAATTTTTGAAATATATTTATAGGCCAGAACAAAATATTATTATTGATTTCATTTCAATCCTTTTGAAAGCAAAACTAAAAACTGAATTGTATGCTGAATCTGAGAAATTTCTGTTGAATTATTCTTTGAGATATTATATAAATTATGAAAAATATTTTGTAGTTCACATAAGACTTAAATACCGAGCGATTCTGTTTGTGATACTCATATTCAATAATAATAATCTATATCTATACTTATAATAAAGTTCAATGTGTGTGTGTGTGTGTGTTGGCGCTCTACAGGCCAGACCATTCCACTTACAGGTACCAACTTTGGCACGTGTATACCTTGGAGGCCGGGAATGGGCACCTGGGGGTTATTTTTTCGAATTTTTAATTAGAATTTTATTTATTTAAAAATTAATCCAAATTTTGGGGTGTTTCTGCTATAAATTCTGAAATTATTACCGCACAAAAAAGATTTTTACATGAAGTTAAAGATCAAAAATTTATCTTTTAAATGATACCAATGTTTTAACCTTAAAATTAAAATTCTATTTTTAATGAATTTTTAAATAAATATTTTAACTATATTTTTCAACAGTTTTTTTCATACAAAATAAAAATACAATTTAAGCTGTACAAGCACGTTTCGCATTCATGGGAAAAAATTAGCATTTTTCAAAGTGTTGCCATCACATTGATTAAAGCTCCAACTAAAAATAAATTAAATCTTTTTGAAAATGAAATCTGCAAAAATATAATTTTCGGCACGTGTCTGCAGGAAATGAAACAAATATGAAATATTTTTTCTACAAAATAAATTCAAGAAAAATTATTTTATGATCTTTTACACTCTATATTATTAATCCAATACATCAGTTTTATTTTCAGGCAAGTTTTGTTTAATATGAACAGGATATCCATTCAAATCAGGGCCACACAGCTAATTTGTAAACCTTAAATAATAGACACAGATCTGATAAAATGGAAATGATTATATTTTATGTAACTTGATTCAATAA
The DNA here is from genome assembly GCA_026543865.1 of Argiope aurantia. NCBI lineage: Eukaryota > Metazoa > Arthropoda > Arachnida > Araneae > Araneidae > Argiope > Argiope aurantia. The sequence continues at coordinate 61,799 of JAPMOR010073893.1, read as the reverse complement.
ATGCTCCAATAAATAAAGAACTTTTGATTTTACATCAAACCTTCTGCTGTGGAAATCACGAATAACTAAATGTTCTTGAAACACTAATATTTTAAATAAAAAGAATTAATTTCCAATCTACTAAATCAATCATTTAAAATGACTGATTTATAAAAATTTGAATATCACTATTCGATAAAAAAAAAGGATAATTTTAGATTTTACATCGATCGTTTCAAAGAAAATACGCGAATCAGCGCGCAGGTTTCTCAAGATTAATTTGCTTAAGATTATAAAAATGTTATTTTTTCTAAATTTTTAACATTCAAAACTTCATAAATAAGTCTTAGTTAATCGTGGAAAATAGAAACATTCATTCATTTATTTAAAATTCGGTGTGTCGAGACTATTTCTCTGAATATGATACCTTACTGCATTAAATTTAGACTTCATAATTTTTGAAATATATTTATAGGCTGGAACAAAATATTATTATTGATTTCATTTCAATCCTTTTGAAAGCAAAACTAAAAACTGAATTTTATGCTGAATCTGAGAAATTTTTGTTGAATTATTCTTTAAGATATTACATAAATTATGAAAAATATTTTTTAGTTCACATAAGAATTAAATACCGAGCGATTCTGTTTGTAATACTCATATTCAATAATAATAATAATAAATAAATAGCAATAGAGATGATAAATAAAATAAAATGCTTTGTTTTATTAAAGAATATCTTTATATTAATTGCAATTTCATCATTTCCACTTTAAATTAAAGTTGAAGTTTTACCGGAAATGACAACAAATTAGCAAAATATATATAGTGAATTGAACGAAACCATCTAAACAACAGTGTAAGTTTGGTAAGACTATCAAAATTTGAAGATTAAAAAAGTTTTGTTTGAGAATCTATTAAAAGACCAGTTACTTAAAATATTTAATTGAAAATTGTAGCTAGCGGTAATACGGGCGAACCAGCTGGTCGCCAGAGGCGGCTAGTTTTAAATAAAATTAAAACAAAAGTCAATATTTCTTCTCAACTTTTGTTATACTTTTTACAACTTTTGTTAATTATATTTTTAGCTATCTTAAATTTCACTTTCTTATGGAATGATAGAACGAAACACATGTTGTTTACTTTTACAAAAATGTTTCTTGTTTGAAAACTGTTTTTTTTAATGCAGGACTAAATTTCAAATTTGTGAAAACCTTTACATCACTCATATTCTTATCTTATGTAACGTATTGTTTCACTAGAGAATTGAAAGTAAATTTAAACTATAATTCTGACTTTGTGCCAAAACAATTTCCATTCACTATCTTTGTGTTCAACACTATCTTTTCCATCTTCATTCGCTTATAAATTATTGATTTTTTAAACTTGTACCGCATTTCGTCTTCACTCGTTCCCTTTTTGAAGGAGAAATTAATTTATTTTAATTGTATCAAGTATGAGAATATTATTCTTGGAAGATAAAACCAATTTAGTTGCAAAATAAACAGGATATTTCAATTGGTACAACAACCATGATGTTTATTATAAAGTGATAAAAAAAAAGGTTTAAGTCAACATCGATATACTAACACAATTAAAATGTGTAGCAATGGCAGATGCTAAAAGACATTTTAAAATATTAACATAATTTGAATACTAACATAAAACTGAAAGAATTTTAAAAATGCAAAAAGATAAACATGAGGCATATGTCGGTAATGAAGGCGTTTGAAAAAACTGAAAATACTAGACAGGTAAAGGCACGAATAAACACTTGTTTTGTGATGAAATACTAAACACTACCTTTTTAAAGGCTTTAATGGCCCAAAGTTTTTAACTAAAATAGTGCTACGTAATTTCAATTAAAGATAATTTCTCAGTCTACAATTTGTAAATAATTGAAAAAATAAAAAAAAGAACATGTAAAAAAATGATGATCAAAGTGAAAATTAAATTCAGGCATTTAACATACGTTAATATATATTTTAAAACGAAAAGTTTTCGTACAATTTTTATTTTGTGATATTGAAAAATTTCAAAGAAACAATATTGTTCAGATTTTTGTAATCTAAAATTTTTTGTTTATACCGAAGTGTGAAGAATTAAAATAAAACATGTGATTTAATCACATAGCATATAACATTCGATTCGTCGAACAGCAGCATAACAAGGGTGCTATTCGATGAATGGAGAATTCAAACAAAGTTTAATACATTTTCTACTTTCACATTCTTAGATATATGGAAGAAAAAAATAGGCACTCATTTAGTATTTTACAGCCATTATTATCAATTATTGTCTTTGAATTTAAAGAAAACTCTTGCATTAAAAGTTAGTAAAAAAGCTATTAGAAATAAATTAATAAATTAAAAATGAATTAATAACAAATGAATTTAAAATTAAAAAATAACCGTCGATTGAATAAAAGATCGAATTGAACACAGTTATTGCAATAGTAGTGTTAAAATAAGTTTTTTTGGATGTAGACATCACATTGAAAAAAATATCCACGAAACGAAAAGGCGGAAAAAACCATAAGGAAAATGCGAGGCGAGCAAACGTGAGTAATAACCATGGCAATAATGCAACACGCTTTCATGGACGAATATCTTTATATATATGCTATATTATAGAATATCATTCCTTTTTTCATCACCAATTTGAGTAGGCAAAGTTTTTCATATTCTACACAAAACGTAACTAGCTGGGAAAAAAAAAACTATTGAATAAAAAAGCAACGAAAGATAATATCGATTCAATATTTTTTTAGAAAAATATTAGTAACATTGAAGCTAAACAAATGTCTATGTTATTTTTTGTTTATAAAAATTTTATATTCTTATACTAAAATATATTTAGTTTATTTCAATATTACTATGCGCTGTTTTGATGCTGCTTAAGATATATTAGGGGAGGAAATTCAAGATCTTGATTCATCGTCTGATAATCAGGACGGAATTACACTATCTCTCTATTCTTCAAAATTCCAAGCCTCATCAACGTGGGAACTTTTGAATTCTGCATCAAACATTTAACTGCTTCAAGTATTATTTAATACTTAACATGGTAATATTAAGTATTAAATAATATTAAGTATGGTAATATTTAGTAACACGGAGATCTTAAGAGAAAATGAGTATTTAATCGTACCGATCTTATCCTAGTTGTTGCCAAATAAAGATAAGGGATAGCAGTGAAAGCTTTTTGAAACCGCGTACGTAAGTGACTCCTGAGCTTGACTCTCTGCAAAGTCTGGGCCGCAGTGGCCTGGTGATAAAGCCTCGCCTTAGGAGACGGAGGGGTCTATCCAGCCCTGATTCAATTGGAAATTCTGATGCGCATTAAATCCGTCGGGGGAAACGTCCTCCACCCTGAGTGGTGCGGAAGTTTGAAAAAGGAGAGCCAGCTCAGGTGTCTCATCATTTGACCGCTGTTCAAAATTGCGATGTCCGTTCCTAAATGGCCGTAATGTTCTTTGGAACGGGTCGTTAATATAAATAAGCTAAACTAAACTCTGTACAGTCTGCAGCGGCTTTCAATATGCATAAAGGATTGTAGTGAAAGCTTTTGAAACTTCATGCGGAAGTGAATCCTGATGTTGACTCTCTATTTAACCTATCACGATTTTCAACATGGATAAGAGATTGTAATGAAGGATTTTAAAACCACCCATGATTTTCCAAGCCAAGAATTTCAACAAATGCAAATTTTTTAGCTCCGAAACCAGCACTTTGTCACTAGATCACTGCGACTTTATGTATGTATTAATAAGAACCATGAAAAATTTCAAAATCACATACTTGGTTCAACTTCCATTCTCGAATCTACCGCTTTGTTATGAAGCTACTTCACCCTCCCCTCCTTTCAACAAACGTTACAGAGAAGATTTTAAAAATTGCGTACGCTGTTGGAATAAGATGTTAAATCATAAATCTCCAGTATTAAGTCGAAACTTTTCTTTCTATCTCTGTGCAAACTATTTAACACAAGGATAAAACTAAATTGAATAGTCTTCCCAAAAATGTCTCGCATAAAGCTTTATTTCCTCTTCCCGTCATATAAAGTATTGGATCTAGGGCAAAGCTGTTATTGCACAAGTGCTCAGATTTTTATTTTCCATACCCCACATATGAGAGTTGTGCACTTTTTTTAATTTAGTAAAGCATATAAAACCGGCATACAAAAGTCATTTAAGTTCTTCTTCACATTTGTGTGCAATGGAGAATCGATTAATTTGACATTATCATGCAATTTGTCATGCATGCGGCTACTTACTGCCTTATTGATTTCATATACATTATTAAAAACTATTCAGAAAATACGGATATTTCATAATCTAAAACAGAATCAACTGATATATTTTTAGCAATATGATACTTAAAATACATCAATTAATTTCCAAAGAAGGCATTATTATAATTTTTTGTCATGTTTTGTAAAACAAATCGATCTTAGGATGCTGTTTTTATGATGGTTTCTTTATGCATAACTGCCTGCAATTATTCTGTCCTAAACCTCGAAATGAATCCATTATGTCAATGACAGTCTATTTCATGAAGAAAAGTAAAACACTCTGAAACTCTGACTGCATCCATTCTCTTTTAATATGAGAGTTTCCAATTTTGCCTATGGACAAATCAAGACCGACTAGCCTTCATCACTTACATTATCATGTAAATCACCCTTATGGAAGCCATTAAGCTCTTCAAACGCATAATAAAGAGCTGAGTGTTTGCGACATGTGCCTTAAAGACATATAGATAGCTTTATGATAATGCATCCGTGAGAAAGCTGCTATGTGGAGTATATTCGCGGTAATGGTGCGGTAACTCTAACACAGAATAATTCATATTTTCTTAAGGAGAGGTACTAAAGCATTAATAATTAAAATAGTCAGAAATCAATCATTTAAATTCTTAGTATCTTAGTTTTCTCGAATTAATAACATATTATTATTAATGAAAATGGATAAGAATTCAGATTAAACTAGAACAGCATTTGAATTATAGGTAGTAATAATTAGTTCATATGTGCAGCGCAATTCACCATTTTTTTTTTGCATAAAAGCAATTTAATCAAAATATGTAGATTCACAAAACCTGTGTTGGATTCTATCTTAGTTTTATAAATTTTATGAAAATGAATATGAAATGAATATAAATTTATGAAAAAATATCCATAATCTAACTAAGTCAGCTAACTAAAAAGAAATCCTAAGTGAATTTTATGAAAGGTACCAAAAGGATGCTAAAAATGAAGAAAATAACTATTAAGAATAAAAAAAAGCTTCGCATTTTTATTCTAAATCATAGATTTAGACGCGTGCATTTCTTGTGTTTCTTTTAATAGTTATACATAAATAGCAACATATTCTTCAGACTTACAGTTGCTTTATAAATGAATCATAGATAAAATAAAGTTTCAATGAGAGGAATATTATATAATTCTCTTCTAAATTCTTTATTTTCAAATGACGCTTGACTAAAGATATTATTGGTGCACTTCTAAAAGTGACACATTCGAAACAAAAAAATAATGATAATGTACTTTTATTGTTTAAAATGGGTATCTCTATTATAGAAAAAAATTGTGTGTAGCAAAGTATGTGCAGTAGGGTGGAACGAAAAAATAAATTTTTGATTTTTAATTTTTAATAGTGCAGAAAAGTTGCCTTTTGGTGTAGATAAAATAAATTATAAATATGAAAAATATTGGAGTAGCATTTGAGGTGCCGCAAGGATGTTAAAGTTTCAAAAAATTGAAACTTTTTATATATTTTAAAGTTTTTTGTGAAACAATCAACTTTTGATTTTTTCTTTGATAAGATAAATAAAAAATATTGGAGTACATCTTGAAGTGCCCAAGAATCGTTAAAGTTTCATAAAAACACATTTTTGCAACTTTTTCAGGATATTTGAGTGCCTCGATTATGAAATAAAGAGCTATAAATAGGCGTTGTCATATGAGCAGAAATATAAAAACAGTTCTACTATTGCTCTAAATATAAAAACAGTTCTACTATTGCACTAAATATAAAAACCGTTTTACTATTGCAGTACGATGCGGCACTGAGTGGTTGCCGGAACAGTTGTTATTGAGGTAAGGCGGAGCTTCGTCTGCTTCCAGTAACAAGGGCAAGCCTGGTTTCAAATCAGTAGCTTTGTCGAGTCCAGTTGAGTTGGTGTCTCCGCTCCGTCTATTTTGTAATTGATTAACATATCTGACTTGTTAGTTTGTGCCTTTGTGTGATGTGCTGTTAGTAAAATCAGCACAGTCTAAATTAGTGAAGACAAGACAAATGTCGGAATGTTCTATTTTTGAAAAGTTTATTTATTTGCCTGATGTCGAACTCCCTCTTACGAATCTGTTATGAAGCGCTACTGTTATATTAGGCATAACCTCAAAATTTCTTCACAGAAGGATCCTTCTTTAAGCGAAATATAACACTCTAGTTCCCATAATAGAACACATTTGGTCAAGAGCTTCTGTTCCCGTAGCTCTAGCAAAAGAATTTAGGAAATGATAAAAGCTTATCATGTTAAGTACAGGAATTTATTAAAGTCTGAAAGCAGAAAATGTTCAGATATATTTGATTCCACTTTCATAGAATTTAGAGAAAAAGCTAAACGTTTATTTGATATTGCTAACTTGTATAAAAGAAAAAAATAGTTTCAGTTATGGAATAAAAGGTTCTAAGCGATCAATGCTCTATTAGGAAAAGGGTTATAGGTTATATTGATATTTCTACCACAAGCACTTTGAGGAAGAAAGAAGCAAGAAAGAGTAAAGAACTGCAGAGAATAATTAAGTTTAATCAAGAACGGACAAAAAAATACTTCAGTATCAGAATCGGAAACAGGCGACAATGGCAACGCTGAAGAACAACAGAGTTCTTTACAAAAAGATTCGAACCAACCAGATCCATCAAACAGACATGATGAGATAAAGTTACCAAGTGCCTGTGTGCTTTAATATTAAGTAAAAACCTTCAGGAACTTATGGCACCAAACATTTTTTAAACACTTATCTCATATACACGCTATTTCTCTGACGATATCAAGAACGTTATAGACCAGATTATTCAAAGAAATGGGCACTCTGGAGTACAAAGAATGGTACAGAGAATACTAAGTGATCCTAAGTTTGTCCATACTAAGTGGTGAACGTAAAATTCAAAGAGAACTTGGTTTACGACGTGTTTTAATTGCAAGTAAAGGCAGAGGCAGAAAATTTAATGTTCCAAAGATGAATTTCGATGCAAAGATTGACATCGACATGGCTTGAAAAGGACGTAACTGAACCTCCTTAGTTAAAACAGGTTTCCAGTGACTCTCTGAAAGAATTTATACTAAAGGCATCCGAAACTGAACCAAATAGCACAAAGGACTCGATTATCGACTTTCCCTGGCTTTCTTGTTTTACGCAAACAGTGAAAATAGTTGTGAAACTGGTGACCGAATCGGCTCAAAATATCTGTGGTTCATTCGCAAGAGAAGGACACATAAGAACAAAAATTTACTCACGTATGAATATGCCAAAATTTAATTAAAAAAAACAGTTTGATGTAGCAGGGAAATAGAAACAAACATTTTGTAAAATTTGACATAAAAATATTTTTTCCTATTATTATACTTTGTGATTAATAATTTTTCCAGTTGTAATGCTTATATATATATTTAAAATCATCTTTTGTAATATTATATGAACGTAAAATTCATAACATTTTTTTATTAGAGTTGATAATTCTTCAGTTTTTTTTACAAACTTCACGCTCTTTGCGACACGTCGAGATATTGTTGTATTGCAACCAATTTATAACAAATTCTTTTTGAACCTAAAAGCTAACTTTTCTCTACTATTACCAAACTAAAATCTAAGAAAAAATTTTTAAAAGACCATTTTAAAAATTACCATTTTTTTTTTTTTTATTTTTTTTTACAAATTTTAAGTTTTTTGCGGCACCTCAAAATAATATAATATGGCAACCAAATTTTTAAAAATTGTTTTTGAACTTAACAGGCAACTTATCGGCGCAATTACCAAACTAAACTCTACGAAAAATTTTAAAGGCTCATTTTAAAAATTTCCGTTTTTAAAATTTTTTTACAAATTTCAAGATCTTTGCGGCATTTCAAGATAATGTAATATCTCAACCAAATTTTTAAAAAGTGCTTTAGAACTTAAAAGGCAACCTTTTCGCACTATTGACAAACTAAAATCTTTAAAAAAAAATTAATCCATTTTCGTTTCACTTTACTGAGCAATATGTATTGTATACTGGTAATGCAATAAAATATATGATTTTTTTTCTCACAGAAATTGTATGTTAGAATAACAATTACATATTCGCTCTTTTTTTATTTGTCTTATACATTTCGAAATCATTTCTCTGGGTCGCAAACGGTTTTTGATTGTGTTAATTTCTTATTTATAACGTAATATTCGAGGTTCTCTCAACAAAGATCCTTTAAGCATTAATTTGTAGGCACCTTAGACAGGTTAGTTTGATTGTCTTAAAAAGTTCTTTTTATTATGTACATAAACTTCATGTGCATAATTTTATGTGCATGAACAATATATCTCTCTATATTATGTACATGAACTTCATATTTAAACATGGTGTCGGTAAGAGCCACCTTTAAGAGTAATTAAGCTAATTTATTTTCAAACTGTATTTTGTCTTTGTCAGTCTTGAAACTCTCTTATTCCTCAGTTATAATGAAAAAATAATAAACAATTCCTTTTTCAGCTTTTAAGAGTGAAATAAAACTCAGCAATGAAATATTTTATAAAGAAATAAAATGTTTGAATCTCATTGTAACAATGAAAGTATTGTTAAAAATAAAATGAAATAATTGAATAAATAAATATTTTAAAGAAATTATCAAAATCCAGGAAAGATTTGTGATAACTAAATAGATAACACAAAAAAGACAATTTTTAAAGTATATAAATAGTATAAAATCGGCTTCATGCTCTGATATTTTGGGATATATCTCTGAAAATCTGAATTATTTATTAATTAAAATTATTTATTTTATTATTAAATAAAATTCTTTATTTATTTTTATAAATTAAAATTCTAGTTAATTAAAAAAAATTCCAACGCTCCAATTTTGAACATTTTTTAAATCATATTTCATCCCAGATTTCAAGATAGATCAAACGATGTACAGAGACATACAGACGCACATTTTACTTTATTCGTAACAAATATGCTGCTTATTTATATTTTTCTAAAAAATTAATGTTCTAAGAACTTTTAAAGCAACTTATTCCCCTCGTGAAGCATCAAAGCAACAAAATCCCTTCACGAACTAACAATAATATATACGTAAGCACACTGGTAAATTGAAAGTCCAAATTGATCAAAAATGAAATAACAAAATTAATTTAGCATAAAGGTATATTTTGAACTTTTAAGAATGAAGTTAATAATTTTTCTGATGATGGATTAATTTCGTACAGTTTAGTTAAATTTGCGTTTTGCTTCCAAAATTAAAAGATGACTATCTTAAGAAGAATTTCGTGATTCTGAACAGTACTGAAATAACGATGATAAACTGTTCTCCAGACACACACGTTAGACAAACAAGAGAATATTTGATCCGCGAAGACAGCATAACTTCTTTAATGAAGGATGACTCTTGCAATCAGATCTGCAACTCAGAACTCTTAAGTTCTTAGGGCTCTGTCTTCAGGCCAGCTTTTCCGCCCATGGAAGACAAATGCAAATAATATTAAAGAATGCCAGAACCTTAGCAAACGTTACCTTCCTGATTATCTGAACACTAATTCTTACAGCCATAGATTACTATGTCACTCTAGAATTTCGCTATGCAGAAGATTCTCGAAGATCAATTCCGAAGGATTTAAACTGAGCATAATTTCATATAATTAAAGGATGAAGTTTTGAGTTTTACATAATTAAAATTGAGAAATTGAAAATTGCAAGCACAACTTTCTTTGTGCTTATTTCCATTGCTGTGTTTAAGTTTCGCAAAAATATTAAAATTTGTTGTCTTAACTTATTTTAATTATTAATGGAAACTCAATTTTTTTAGTTCGATTTTCTCCAGTGTATTTTTTTACGTACAAAATATTGCTTTACTGTCGAAGGTTCAACCATCATGCCAACCTTTCCGAAATCTAGAAAAACAAATATATTAAAGGGGTCAGACCTATAGACTTTACTTTTTAGTTGGTTATCTAAGTAAATACATTGGTATGCGTTAAATGCATGTATGGAGCCATAGATAATGATACATTGTGTTAAAAGAAAGAAGATCCAAAACACACACACGTACACGTGCATATACACAATATGCATACGTGCTTTAGAATATGAGATTATGAATACAATATGAATATGAGATTAGTTTTATACGTGTTTGATTTTGAAGTTTATAACGATAGATTATGCACTTAAAATATAATTAAAAGATAGCAAAAAAGTTTTAAAAAACATGTAAAACAGGAAATTATATATAATCTCTAATTGTATATATATACATTTTTCCTACATATATAATCAGAGATTTTTGCTAATATATTAAAAAATTATTCATCCAAAATGACTTCTAAGAAAGTATTTCTAACTTTCTAAAGGAAAAATATTTTAAAACCTATCTTGCATTTTAGTTCAATTAAAATTGTAACATAAATTTGGCTGACATCTTTATGAGGAGACACTCACAGCATTTTAAAATATTTTTAGTTATCCTACATCAAAAATTTTACAACAAACAATCTGTTTCTCCTTCCAAATCGAAATCATTATGATCATTATCGCTTTTTAAATTTTATAAAGATTTTGTCGCTTTTTTAAAAAATTATTTTGAGATGGAAAGTAAGTATTTTAAATTTCAAACGAAAGAGAATTTCCTGTCATTAGTTTACTTACGATATTCAAATAAAGGAAATATTCTCAAATTACATTATTTAAAATCAATGCATGGGAATGAAATTAATTTTTATGTATATATTGTGCTTCTAAGATTTTTCTACTCTTTTGCATTTAATCAAATTATTTCTCAGAATGCTCTTTGCCTTTCCAGTACTTAAAAAATTACGAATGATAATGAATTAATTTAATATCATTTTGAAATATATATAAATAATTTCTATTCCATCGTTTGTATGGCAATTAAAAAGAATCTGTAAAATATTGCAATAACAAAAAATATTTCTTTTTTTCTGCTATGGAAACAAATTATTCAACTGACTGACAAAACTAATATGTTACTTTTATTGGCATTTTGCTTCCAAAAACTCATATAATTTTGATTCGTCTATTTTGTTTATAGAAAGATTTAAATTTTATCTTTTCAAATTAATCTTGTTATTCAAAAATTAATAAAAAATTAATCTTTTAATCGATTATTTTTTTAGAAAATTCCAATTTTTGAATTTTAAATACAAGTATAAGATGAAAATACTACTACAAGATTATTCCATTAATTTTGTAATGTTTTTTCAACTTTATTAATGGAATTATGAAAGTCATTATATAACAAAAATCCAAGTCAGTGATTATTTTCTACATTTATAATGGATTCTTTAATTGAATGAATTTAACTAAAAATTAAACGTTCTTAAATAAAATTTTAAAAATAAGCCTAGCAAAACTTTACCTTACTTTAATTCACCCAGATGATTTTCCGAAAAAAATCTTTATTGAAGAATCTAAAGTTCGGTTATTTACCTCGGTGATAGTTTGCGTCATTACAATTATTGGATTATAACTAATTTAAAAAGAGACTTTCAACTATTTTGCTAATTTAATTACATATGAGATATTGAAATTGTTTGTGACATTTCAACTATAAATGATGCTACTATCAATTACGTTGAAAAAAAAACTATTCGAATTTAAGAGTGTATATTTTTTTAATGTGATATTTCTCACAAAGTTTTTAAAAATATGTTGCATCAAAACATTTAATGACAATTATTTTTCGTAAAATTGCTACAGCGTTTGATGTGGATTGAAAGCGTCTTAAATTTTATTGGTTTGTTTTGCTTTTTATCGCGCAAAGTCCATTATTTGACCATCTTGCTACAAAAGTTGGTCTCTAAGAGTAGCTTAAAGTAGCGCTAGTAAAAAGAAAGCTGAACTTTAAAAATGAAATTAAAACTTAAAAATCTGGAATTACGAGTTATGATTGGTTTGTACCAGTATATTGCAGATATTGCAATGTTTTGACTATAATGTTTTCCACTAAATTGACCAGATTATTATGGATGCTACTAAATAAGGTCGGAAATGATCTGCGGATTTGAGCTATATTATCGATTATAATCCAATTGCCTGTTAAACTAGCAAGCGTGGTCTCTTCAAATATTTCTTGTATACTCTCTAATAATCCCTTGCTTGACATTGGCAAATAATAGTTATGAAATACAGATGTTTGGCTTGAATATAGCATTTTCACTGAATTATCGTACGAATTTGTATTCTGTACGCCTTTCATTCACCTGATTGAAACTCTTTGAAACTATAATGGTAGTCACAAGATCATATATGAAGTTTCATTGTTATAAGTCGTTCATGAGTTATTGCACTTACATGAATGCAAAATTACACCTAAATGCAATCAGTCTTTTGACAGATTTGATACAAAATTTGATACGAATTTACACTTTAGGTGCTAAACCTGTGTGCAAAATTTTATTTATCTAGCTTTTTATGTTTTGTAGTTGTGGAGCTAGGTCAGCCAATCATACTGACTTTCATTGCGTGACTTTTAGTCAAAAATTGATAGGAAACGAGAAACTTGGTTTAAAGTCCATGCATCAAATTTCATCTATGTAGCTTAAAGTGAATTTGTCATTATGATCAGAGACAAAACAGATACTACCAAAAATGTGCCTTTAGCTTATTTCATTTTAAAAAGAACGAGACAATTCAAATTGTGAATCTACTACACATTCTGCAAAACGTCTACCGAAACGATAAAGGGTAAAAAAAATCATCGATTAAAATAATTATTTATTTCCTTTTGCTTCTTTGTAATTTAATTTCATTTGCACAGGAATCATTTGCATTCATATACGAATTTTTATTAAGTTTAGAAACTCAAACCTAGCATAATTTTAATTTGTATATTTTTAAATCTAATTTTATATTTAAAAATAAATTTAAAATTAATTTTAATTTTATATTTAATAAAAATTTATATTCTGTATAATTTTTAAATATAATTTTACGTTTATATTGAAATTCTAATTTAGCTATTACAGAAGTTTTTAACAGACTCTTTTTTATGCAGTTAATTAATAATTAAGCATACAATTGTATTAGTATCATTAGAATTAGAACTAAAAGAGCCCTATTCATTATCCTTTGTGTATTTATGAAATTCACTTTAAGGTTTCAATTTGTTGTAAAGAGGAAAAGTAAAACATTTCTATATGGCATTTTTTTTCCTCTTTCACATTATTGCAACCGAAATACTAAAAAAAAAAACAAAAAAAACCCGCATTTTGTTTTTTGTACTTAAAAGTATTATTTAAAATATAAAAAAGGCGTAGGGCATTAAGAATTGATATGCTAAATAAATAATGTAAACGTATTCCTTAAGGACATATGCTCTTACAATCGACATTCGAATGTGACGTCCCATTGAATAACTCTATTTACTCAAATTTTAACTCATTTTTTTAAATATGTATAGTAAAATAATTTATAAGAAAGCAAGCTACAAACGACACATTTTTTTTATTTCCGCCAATACAAAGTATATAAAAAGTTATAATTATAATGTATATAAAAAGTTATAAAAGAAATTTGCCTTAAGATTTTAACGATTCCGAACGTATCAGATCTTCCTGAAGCTATTTACATAAGCAACTGTTCAACATGAGCACTATACATATTGAAAAATCCGTACAGCCATTGATCAATGATTAACATCACATGATCCAACATTGTAGCATCAACAAAAGTGCAAATAAACAAAAGGGTTGCATACAAGCAACAGTAAAGCCTCGTGTTGAAATAATTGGAACTTTTATCTTTAAGTAATTTACATTATTCATATATAATTAATTTTTCATTTACTGATTTAGGTTTCTATCGCCTTTTAATTCTTTGTTTATTTTATTTTTGCGTTGTTTAGGCTTCTAATACTGTACCATTGTCTCATACACATGGATTTAAGGCACTGAAACTTATTCGTAGGTATTTTTAATTTATTATTCCTCCTGTTTTAATTTTCCATAATACAATATTAATTCGCAAGAAAGTTTGGTCCAAAACACAATATATTTAATTTTATAATATTACCCTATTGATGGGAATATATTTTACATTTATTATGCGATCTGCAGATGCGATTTACCAATCCTAAAGATAATGAAATTCCATAAGTAAATTTATATCCATTATTTAATTAACTGTCTGCATCGCAGATTATATTTTGGGACAGTCTTGGGAGACAAGAGGATTTGCCGCATTCTAATTTACTTGCTTTCTTTTCATAGCTAAGAATTACCCGGAGAGGTCTGTCTGAACCTTCCTTGCATATCCCTTAACCGGTTAACTGGATATGTCGAAATATTTCAATGCAAAAGGAATTGAACATAAGCTAATTACCTCATTAACAGATCAAAAAACATGTTATTCATTCTTCTCGAAACAAAATTGTTGAAACAAACAAGACAGTTAATGCCAAGACTGTTTTGAGTTTTACATTTTGCTTCAGTAATGTAATGGGGAAAAAACGAATTTGCATTTAGCAGAGATTCTTTTTTCCGGTCGATTAAAACCAAAATCTAACGCATAATTACAATTTTAATACCAAAGCACCAAATTTTATTTATATAAGATGTATGTTTTTTGAGTTATCACAATTGAATGCATGATCGGAGCCCTGGCATAGGAGAAGCGAGTCTTCCCCGAGATTTCGGCGTCCCGTGTCCGAGTCCCGGTTCAGGCATGATTGTTGTCTTTCTTCTGTATTCGACCTGTGAGGTGTGTGATATGCTGCCTTGTAAAAAGCTGTTGTGCAAGCGAATGTGACGCATGGCACAATGGCGTGGCACTAGATGACGCTAATGAAGATACAAGAGATGCTCACTCGACTTAAACCGCTGACAGATAACAGTCAGTGGGCTTATAAAGTGGCATCAAATATTACAAAATGATTTTTTTAATTTTTTTTTACTTTCTTGTATATGAAGTATATAAAGAGAAAATGTTGTGATACTGAAAAATGCGACTTCCAGACTTTGAAAAATTCTCCCCCTTCTTTCAGACTTCCCTGAGACAGAAAAACACATTTTCGGAATTACGTCTAAATGTCCGTGACTTCAGTAACTTAAAATTACTTTGTGACAACCTGATGAAATTTAATATGTAGTATTTACACCGAATTTTTAAATATTACAAGCGAATCCCATTCACAGGAAATTTGTTTACATATCTGTGTGAATGCAAGAGAACACGATACCACAAAATGCAAAAATATCAATAAATAAAATTTAGATTACATTTTTATATGAGGTATTGATCTGTATCAAATTTTGAATCAAACCCATCAAAGAATCCAATATTTATCAATCTGTACATTTGTATGCATGCAAACACAAAAACTCAAAAATGACAAATTAATGAAAATTACAAATGACAAATTAATGAAATTCGGTGTGTGATCTTCCTAGATTGGTACATGCTCTTGTTGACACTAATTTTGGTATGCATATTTGTGCAAATTTTTTTCAGTTTGTCGTGAATTAATTGTCCAAAATGGAGGCTGGGTTTTCTTCACCAAATTACGAAGCAGAAAACGCTCATGCTGTAAATAAAAAAATAAAAAAATAATATTCGTGATTTTCAAGGATTTTGTTCTATTTCCACAATTTTTTTTGCAGGTGGAGGCTATCTTTATTATTATTCGAAATAAGGCATTGCAGAGACCACACCGCATGTTTTTTTTTTATATGAATAACATACATTTTTTTTCCTTTAAAGGACAAGTTCATATATTTAATTCTGTAGTGAAAGAGTTTGAAGTTCATTGTAGTATGTTAAATAATCCTCTTATTTTATGTTGATTATTTGTTCTCTATAATAATAATGACATTCTAATTAAGTAATAGATCAAAAGTTTCGCAAAACAGGCGAACATATATCATCAGCACTTATCGCGTAAAAATAAATTGTTTAAGTGATTGCAACACTACAGATCTTATAAGCTTCACAAATATTCCTACGCCATTATTTCATTAGCTACAGTACTTACATATACAATTGTAGAATAAAGTCTTCATTTTGAAAAACTCCGAAAGCAAATGTGCAATGTGTTAAAATAAATTAAGACGAAATACGCGATTTAAAATACGAGACTTCGAAACTTCCGATAAAATTGAGGGAAAATATTTCATATTTCCATTTCTTGATTAGAATTTATCCGAATACCATTTACAACTAGGGAATAAAATTTCACCAGTCATTTAAAATGTATTAAGATTCTGTAAAGATTTACCCAGCTTAAGGGATGTGCTCCTTTGAGGAACTCAATGAACATACTGAAGTGGGTGGCGAAATGTCTTGCTTCCTTAGACTCAGAAAATTTACTCATTATATTTCGAAAGGAATTATTATAACTATTCTAAAATAAGCCGTGATGAAGTAATGAAAGTTATTTAGGATATTATAAACTTAAATTTGATTACTAATAATTCAGTCTTATTTTAAATTACACTAGATGACTATTTAGTTCGATAATATATCTGAAGTCATGCATAAAAATATACAAATGAGGAAAAAATATGATTAATAGTTAAAATAAATCAATTACAAATAAGTTTACGAATATATTAAATTGTTGAGAGTTAAATAATGAATGTTACTATAGTAAAATTTCACTTAACATAATGCAATGGCAAATTAAAAGAAATATTCCTTGATAGAGAGGTCAAAATAGTTCTTCAATATACTCATAGAGGAAATTACTAGAGGAATCAAAAATTTTAGTGTTGACTCGATTTCTTACTTTTCAAATTTTAAAATTAATCTTAGTTCGTGGAACATTCTAACGACACTAAACAACATCAAAAATATATGTAAGTAGTCTCTTCAAAATTTTCTGGCATTTTCTCCTTAGTTAAACTGTCAGAGCCACTTCTTCTTCGTAAAAATGTTAGATCTCGAGAAAGGCGGGGGTTTTGTTTTCTTGCCTTTTTGAGTTTGTGCTTATGTAATAGAGTAAAAAATACCGAATACGCACGTCTCGGATATCTTCATTTTAACAATTCGAAAGCAAAATTGGTCACAAATCTATACTTTTTACTAACAAGATTCATGCCCAGCTTCATTAATTTAAGTAATATTTTTAAATTACCACATTTGCATATAAGGAAATGCATAGACAAACAGACTATCACTCATTGTCTATTTTGGTTCAAAATTTTATTTATATGCGCATTTTAGATATGTAAGAAATGTTCTTGTTTCTAATGACTCTTGTCTAGACAAGCCCACTGACTTTAAGAAGTCATTTGTGGTTTAAGCCAAGAATACGTCTCTTGTTTTTTCAGTAGCGCCATCTAGGGCCAAGAGAACGAATTAGCTACACACACGTCACAACCCTTTTTACGGGGCGGACTCCATTCATGCATTTCATTCACAAATTATAATTTAGACCTGCATCAGAGAACGATCACCCCTGATCCAGTACCCCCAGCGGTATTACTCTCGACATGGAGGACTTTGTGATCACAACATATTTATATGCGCGTAAGCCACCACACACGTGGGGAGTCTTCGGTCGGCGGGTTTTGAACTCACAACCCAGCAAGAAATGTAAGAAAATGCAATCCTAGTTTCCATTACTTCCATCTGTTTATTTCTTAAGCATAAATTTTTACACAGCTAGAAATAGAACATTATACTTTAGAAACAGCTAATGCCGTTTTTATTTTATGAATTTTACACGCATATGATATGAAAGTATTGTAATAATAATAATAATAACCTTCTTCGAAATTTTGATGAATCTTCTCGTTTCAGATCTCCCTGAGTTAGAAATACGCATTTTTGAATTACATCTGGCTTTTTGTCAACCATAATAACACAAAATTTCTTTGAACTAGACGGAAGTTTGTATGTGGATTTTAAGTCAAATTCTCAGATTTCTGTAGCAAAATCGCAGAACTATTGATGTGGTCTACATTAAAATATGAATCAATCGATAAAGGTTTGGAGAAAATCTACCAAAGAAAAAAAAAGCTGAAATTTTTACAGAAAGAGAGCATTCGAAGAGAGCATAAAATAGAGCATATTGTATGCAAGCATACAAGAATTCGAGAGATGTTTCTTATTGTTTTTCTAAAGGAGTATTTCTCCAAAGGCCAGCATCTCGAGTAAAATGACATTGTATATTTGAAATAATACATATCTCAAAAATGGCAAACAAATATTTCATTTTAAAATTCAGCTATAAAATTTCAGGTTTACAGGAACAAATATCTTATTTTAAATCTCAGTCATAACATTCATATCTACAAGAATAACTATTTTATTTTAATACCTAGACATAAAATTCAAATATAGGAAAGAATGTTTTTTTTTTCATCCTATGCAGTTTATTGTGCTGTTGTGTTTTATGTTGTATAGAACATAATAAGAACATTTTGCTGTAAAAAAAGTTGGATTTAATTTTTTATAGTAAATCTGTAAATGGTAATTTTAAAGTTTGGGACAATTTTAAATTTCTTTTTTATTTATGTACTACTGCATTTAAAAAGTTTTATATTCTAATGATCTTTGGAATGTTCAATAGTAATTTCTATTTTGAATTGCTACATTTTCACCTACTTTATAATAAAATATTTCTAGTATAATATATCTAATTTCTACAATTATATCTGAAATATAACTGTAGAAAGTTTTTTATCTACCGACTACTGTATTTCAATGAATATCAATATCTATAGATAGGAGATTTCAAAACCAAAGGCATTTTTACTTTTATGTCATCTGCTGAAGTTAACAAAAGCATGTTATCTTAAAGAACATTATATGCATTAAAAATAAAATGCGGTGGTATTTCTTACAGAAAGTGTACACTGAATTAAATTCTGAACCAAATACATTGACAATGAAAAATTATTTTTTTACACACATAAATGGCATTCTATATTTATTTTAAAAACACTAAAAAAGTAAAATTTTACCAAGATTTTTTTTTCTGCATTTGCATAACAGGTTAGAGGAAAATTGGCGCAATGTTTCGAGACAAGCGTATAGATAAAAAATAGGAAAATGCATTCTCTCTGATTCCAATTACTGTAACATAAAATATATTGCCTTTTTAACATCCTGCAAAGTTGGTATTCTGTTATTCTGTGATTAGAAGTCAATTTTTGCATCGCATTATAAGCTGAATATAATTAATAAGTTAAATTGTTTTCCAGATGATTATAACAAAGATACTTAATATTTTTTAATCGTTTAGAAATTTCTGTGATAGTCATAAAAGCTTCATGCATAAAAAAAAATATTATTTCAACGTTTGTTGGGATCGCCATTAATAGCCTCACCAAATAAGTATGGTCATTGGGACTAAAAAAAAGTCCTTTTGGGAATATTTTCTTCGAACAAAAATTTTTGCGATTTTCTTTCTAGTGGTAACTTTCCTTTATCACGATATTTACTTTGCTTGACTTATTTCAAGAAAATATTTTTTAAATTCAAATTTTGATAAAATTGAATTTTTATCGGAATCTCGTAGACTACCAATTAGCTAAGTTCTGATTCTTTTCATTGCTTTGGTTGCATTAATTATTTGCTAACAAGAGCATGATTTGTTTTAAAGAGTTCTAATAAAGTTGTACAATTATATAAATTATTAACAGATATTCACAATAAATAAAGAAAGCTAAACAATTTTTAAATTTTCACCTCTATGGTTACAATATATATATATATATTTCTTTTGTTTATCATAAATCATTATTTTTAGTGTCTCGCCCTTTCCCCTTCATTTTAGATGTAAGCCGTATGTCACATCCCTAATTATCATGCTAAAAGAACTTGTTAATTAGAACTAATTAACTTACATGTAAAAGAAATGTGTTAGATACAAATTCAAGGTTTAAACATAAATATTTAATAAGCGATAAAAAAATCCGAGCTAACTTAATCACTCTGCTTCTATTTCAGAATGATGTTGTGGCGCCATCTATTGTTTGAAAGTAGTGATAGAATTTATAGAGGAAATGTCAATTTTCAACAATGGCCTGTTTAGATAGATGATCGACTCATCATTATAAAAATTAAAATAATTTTCTGGTTTTTACTTGGTACAACAACAAAATGGGGACAGTGTGATTTAAGCTCAAATATAGAATTGCAATAGAATGGAATACCAGCATGGAACATCAGATTAACTTTCAAATACGCATTATTTGAAGGGGGAAAAAAAACCCCTTCTTTTTTATATGTTGATGTTAAAAAAAATTAGAAATTTCCAAAACTTCAAAATTTTTAGAATTTTTTTTAAAACAGTTTGAAATTATATAGTTAATACTTTTTTTAGTACAAAAACATTCTTTTAAAAGAGACATTTATTTTTTGATATATTTCAAATAGCACGAAAATTCTTCATTCTATATAAATTTTAAATCACGATATATTTTCGTGATTTTATTCGCCAAAGCATTTGGTACTCTATTTTCGAGAAGCTTTCCGAGATTTTATCAAATTTTTTAAGAAGCCTTCTAGCTAAGATTCTTTGCAGATTCTTGCTTTCTTGCTAAGATTCTAAGATTCTTTGCTACTATCTGTAGTTCCTTTTAATATCTTATATGTACCGTAACAGGCGCGGAGCATATAAATCAGGATAGATTTCGTCTGCTTTCTGAGCAAGAAACAGCCTCAAATTTTCGTCAAATATAGATTTCAATATTGAGGAATCAGTCACATTCTCTTGTAAGTTAATGAAAACGGTTAAGATGCATAAAATTTTACAGTAGGAAATTGAAACCATCGCTATATTTTCCTAATTTCTGAAGGTAAAAAAAAAAAAAAAACGATGGCAGATATAAATTTCAGAATTGATCAATATTGCCATCAGTAAGTTTTCAGGGTGTGAAATCTAGTTGTTTCTTTGAATTATGAAACTATTTTGGTATTCAGTTCAGCAGACAATCGCCTATTCGAAGCAATGAGTTTAAACAGCTGCCGTGCTTTATCTTTTTAGAAATGGCGGGTTTTCATAGTAGAACAGGAAAGATTGCACACAAGTATTCATCTACAGTCTCAACCCTCCAAGCGATTTCGAGAAGTTCATTAAACTGGAAAGATAAACGTGAAATGGCATTTTCGTTACAGTGAGACGTAATAAAATATAATTTGCTTTGATCTTTCGAAAATTTTCATTCAAAATACATTGAAACATTTAAATATACATATATTAATCAACCTTGACATTTTCCTGAGTTATTTAAATGATTTCGTTAAACTAGGATGATATACGCAAAAGTGTATTTTCTAGACATCTTTCCGATATATAGTAAAAAAAAAATGTTTTGAGCTTTTTTCGCAAGTATTTTTCCAAGCAATATAAATTAAAATAATATATATAAATATTAAACAAATTTCAGCCTGTTTGGATAGATATAAGGAGAAAAACTAAAAAGGTCCAGAAATGATGAGCAAAATTTCTTGAGCTATTGAAATAAATAGTTTATTAGATTACTGAGGAGGTAATTTTGTAATTAAATTTTATTTTATTTTAATTTATTTGATTGCGATACTTTTCATTTAGTGTGTAGTATTATTTAAACTTTCTGTCAGAAAAAAAAGTAAAAAAAACATTTAAAAAGTAAGCTTTTAATTTGAATCGAAATTCTGAAATAAAACTATTTTATACTGAATATTATTTTTTGGTGGTGGTTATTTCCCTGTCACTGTAGACATAATAGCAGTTGCCGAAAATATTTTCTTTGAGTAATCATATTTTTAATTTAAAGTTCTTCCTGTCTGGTTTTATTCTAAGTGATATAGAGAATTTCCTTTAATTTAAAATTAGGCGCATTTTCTTTAATTTTTTTTTCTTTTTACAGAATTCGGTCATTTTCGGTCATTTTCATTCACTTTGAATATATGAAATATTTGTAGCAATAGTGAAAGCAATTTGAATTTCACTTTAATAATGAAATATATTGCTGCAAAATGTGATTACCATATTAAATAGAAATACAAAAATAATAAATTAAAAGTAGAAAATTTAAAAAAAAAACCATACAAGAGAAAAAATTGGCATCTCTTAATATTTATTGTTGGAATTTTAAAATGATGTAATTTTTTTAATTATCTCAAATTGGATTCTTATTATTTAGTGTTTATTATTTTAGTATTTGGAGCTTACAAATAAATTTATATATTTTTATTGTTGCAGATTAAGTCACTAGATGTCACTAGGAGATATCAAGTCCCATAACATAATTTAGAATTCTGCATGATTCAAATCCGGACTTAAACATAAATAAAGGATTATTCTTTATAATGAACAAATAATTTCTATACTCAAATTCTAGAACATATTTTTTTTACTTGTTTATAATGAAAAGTAAACTTAATTCTATATGGATATATATAAGTCCTCGGAAAACGAAAATGTTTTAATTTAAATCAAATAGCCGGTATAAAACGCTTCATAAAAATGAATCTTATATAAGCAATTGTATATTAATTGCAGAAATTTGTGTCAACGTATAACAAACACGAAACAAATGTACATATTTTTAAATTATTAAAATAACTCTTTTGAAGTTCCACAAATTTTTGAAACTGTATTCTTGCCAGCAAGAAAATAGAAGCTCCTCTTCGAATTAAAAGTAGGAAAAAAATAAATCTGAGATAAATAAATATCATATGATGCAATTTTTTGGATTCATACAAAGAAAATCCGTTTTGTGTTTTTTTTTTTTTTTGAAAATTTAAACGCGTTTCCTTTAATGACAATTCCTGCCATTGAAAGAAAATGAGCAAAAATAAATACAATGTACTTTTATATTTTTCTTGGAAATTACATTGTTTTTCAAAATGCAATAGCAGTCACCATTTGAAAATTATTTAAAAATTTCTCGCATACTAAAAAATATAATAACTATATAGATATGATTAATATTAAAATAATTAATATGAAAATAGATAATCAGTAGAGTTTAAGATTTCGTTTTCATTCCTTTGCAAAGAAACGTAAAAAAAAATTGTGAATTCTGGTCTAATAACATTCCTTTTATTTTTAATTATTAGTGAACTAAAAATATCTTATGCTTTCTCTTATTTCTGATTTTATTATATTTGGTTCTTTCAAATTGTAGCCAAACTGTGGGGTATAAAAATTTATGAAGTTTTTTTTTAATCCTTTTTTATCTTATCTTCGACATTTGATAAATATTTTAATTAATATGCTTATAGAAATCTCTTTTATAGTCTCATAATGTGATATTAATCAAGAAATAAAGAATATAAACAAAGAATTTAAAACAAAACAATGGTAGTTTAATTGTACAGACGTTATTTGAAGATTACTTAAGTAAAGAAACCATACTATTAACCGTCGTATAAGAAAAAGAACCATATTAACCATTGCATTTGTAAAAGAACCATATATATATTGAACTGTCACAAAATTTATTATAAATTAATTTATAGTACATTTTGCATGTATGATTATAATATTCTTGAATCGATTTTAGTGCAAAAATTTTTCATAGAATTATTTAATTATTTTCATTTCCAAGAGCTAAAGTGGTAAAACCATTAGTAAAAAAGGGCATTTCGAATCTACAATAAAATTATAGTTGTTGTATTGCTTCTACAATTATTTTTTAACCCCTTATTTTATTTTTTAATTGATTATTTTATAACAATAATTAATGCTAATTAATGATTTATACTTCACTTCTTTGTTATATTACTGAGCTGTTATTATATTTCTGTCATTTAAAACAATTATGATACAACATTTGATCGATATTTTTATACAAGCTGCAAAATGTTAACAGAGCAAAATTAACAGAACTCTTCTGTAAAAATAGTTTTGATATGTATTTCATACAATTGTGTTGTTGCCTTCAGTTCATTAAATATAGTATGCAAAATCTAAATTTCTAAATGGATTTACAAATTTTAGTAATTCGTCTATATTGCTAATTTAAATATGTATCCTATTACAATTTAATTTATGCTCTTATAAAAACTAAATATCTTGTATTAAAATTTCTAGATTTATATTTTAATTTTCTTTAAATTCACATTGAAAATAGGGAGAGGATAATTGTGAGAAGCCATTCATTCCTTTCAGGTCTTTAAGTGAGTCATCTTAATATTTACTTATTTCCTCAATTAAAAAAATAGGAATTTAATTGTTTGATCTTAAATTTTGTGGGAAACTAATTCTTTCAAGAAATTCTCTCCAGAACGGTAAGCAAGCTTAGAGAAGATGCAATTATTTTTGGCGATCTAGTTTGAATACCATTTGAGGATGCCGGAGCCGAGCATAAAGTGAGATTGACTAACTTGAGTCTCTGGCATGACCGTAGATAAATATTTAGTAATTTTTCATTAAAAAAATAATAAGTTTGTTTAAATTATTAATTGATAATGAGAATTTACTCCGGTAAAAACAATTTTATCGTTTTTCTTTGCAATAATTTAATACTTTTTGAATTTTATTCATATTATTTGTTTAATTTTCCTCTTGTACCTCATTTTTACATAATTGTTTCACCTTTTAACTCATATTGTGTGTTACCATGTTCATGCATTCAGAATTCTTTTATTCCAGGCGTCATTTATTTCAGTTTTTATCATTGTTGTCCATTTGATATCGCATTTCTGTCGTTTGTATATCTTTTTGTAACTATATTCAACGGAGGATTTTAAGATGCCTGACTAATGGAAAGCCATCCTGTGATTGACAAGGAAATAAAACTGGATTAAAAGGACCGACTTTTAAATATTACTCAAGATGAATTAGTTATAACAGTCTAATAATAGAGTCATAACGATTTTTTTTGTATAAGTATTCAAATAAAAAATATTGTAATCGCCAAAAAATTCCAATATACACATTTTGGCGAGTCTTTACATCACAAATCTGATATAAAACACAATTTTGTGTCTATCTATGAATACGGTTGTTCATATTTGCTTTGTGCTATGCATGTGAAATTCGGCATGCTTACACCAAACTAGTAGAATTCTATCAAATTTTGTATGAAATCCCAGATTTAGTTTAATTAAGTTATATTAATGTCATGTTTTAAAGCAATATTAGGACACTTTTGGGACGGACCTTGTAATTTTGAACCGCGGTCAGATGACGAGGATGACACTTGAAATGGTACCCCATCTCCAAATTTTCCACATCACACCTGGATATTTGGTCCCGAAGAATTTAACGTGTACCAGACCTACTTACACGACGGTTCTTCGGTGGAATCGGGTCTCGAACCGGAAACTGTAATGGATTCTGAAGTTGAGACCTTACCACGAGGTCACCACGGCCCCATCCAGTACCAGTATGTCTATCCCTACGATTGTCCATGTACAAGTTAACACGATGATTGAGCGATGTAAAGAGCTAATTAGAAAACATTTGGCACGCAAATCAGGTATTTCGTGTCAAAATTTAAACCAAATTCGTCAAGTCGTTGACGCTCTGTATCGATCAATACTTTCGCAGGCTTGCAAACGCAATAACTCAAAAACGCAATGTCTTAAATAAATAAAATTTTATGTGTAACGTTTTGCGTGCAATTATAGCATGTCAAATTGTGGCTCCAATTCGTCATAGAAAAAAGGCGTCCAACATACGTTTCTATTTTTACATTATTTACATGCGAACAATTAATCGCCAATGGCCGCTCGCTAGATTCACGCCAAAATCCGATATCCCTATATGATTGTTCGACAGTGACACAGCAATTAATTGTGTGTCTTTAAGTGTGTTTAAGCACCTGTTATCTTTACTATACTATGAAAAACACGACTTTCGAGTGTGAGATTCTGCAAATGAAACATGAGCATTTGTGGCATTGAGGCCTTTACCAATGTCCACATTTAGTAAGAAATATACAAAAATACTGGAACTTTTATTTATTTATTTGCTGCCGGATTTGTCTGGGACAACAGAAATGGAGTCATCACCGTCCTCTTATATTAATAATGCTTGCCCATTCTGACTTTTAAATCTTCATAGTTTAACCTGTGCTTGCTTTCCTTCCGTATTCTAATCTTTGAATAACCAAATGTGGCAAACACAATTCTAACTGACTGAACTCATTTCCATATGACGTCAAAATTCACTATTAAATTGCTATTTTTATAGGATAAAGCACACAGCTGAATGTTTTATCGGTCATATTCACACTATCTCATGCAGAACGTGGGTGGGTTTTAACGCATTCGATTATGTTTGACGTCATGAGCACCGAAATAGTAAGCGAAAGACGATCCGTAAAAGTTTTTCATGTAACAGATAAAACACCTCTCCGCTCACAAAGCAAACACATTTTTCACCACGAGTAAAATGGGTTCACGTGATAGCATGGGAAAAACCGCATTTGTGACTTGAAACTGAATAAAGACATCGGCGTGGGTTTATTGTGAATGCTTTTTTCGCATAATAAACGCGCTCGCTTGTTATGGTAATTTTATACTCAGTTCTTTGTGTTATTTGAGACAGCTGGGTACATTTTACTAATTTCTGCTTTCGTCGGCTTACGTGATCTATGCGTCTGGCAAAAAAAAAAGTTTTCTTAAATATTGGTTAATCTTGTGATATTTTAAAGAAAAATATTTCATACGCAAGTAAAAGGAATTTAAAAACATTTTCAATATTATAATTTAAGAATTAATATTGTAATTAAGAATCAATAGTATTCAATAATTCCAGAAGCAAATTAATTTATTTATTAAAATAAATGGATAATGAAATTAAATAATAAATTAAAAGACTATAAAAACTTCAGTTACAAAGTGCCTTTCAAAGTGAACAACAAATCCACAAAAAATAAAAGAAATATACGCTGTTAATGAAAAGTGTCTAGAGCATTTTTAACATATTAGGTACTTAATATTTGTATACTGTCCCATTTAAAGCTTAAAAATTTTTTAAAAAATAAGTTAAGTACTCACATTAAAACGTTAAAAATATATGATGGATTAAAACGGAATATATTCAAGCTGAAAAATCTTAAAAAAGCACTATGAATTTAAAAGTTTAATATAATAAATCTTTAAAACATAAAATCTTTTAAAACCGAATATAATCAATGATAAAGATAATAAAACTTCTGAAACCGAATGTAATCAATGGTACAAACTTTAAAAAACACATTGGAAAATTAAAAAATGAATACATTGAATCCTAAAGACTTCTGAAAAGATATTAGGAATATAAAATTTGTAAACATTTAATTTTATAAATAACAAAAAGTCATATTGAAAGTATCAAGTTTTTCAGAAAACTTGTCGAATATTTTATAAATTTTGTATAATGAGAATTTGCTTACATAACTAGATTTACCAAATATTGTTTTAAATAAAATATGAACTCTAAACATTTTGATTGATAAAGAAAACGCATAAAACCTATTATATCATGACAATTAATTATATTATTATTATAATAAATCCCTCTCCTGGGTGTACGGTGTAAGGCCCAACAGGTTTAGTAAAAACTAACGACGATTTATTCTACACACACACACACACAAATACAAAGAAAAGAAACACCCCCCCCCACAAAACACAGGTAACAAAATTCAATAGAAGTGCATGAAAAATAACATTTAAAAGCTGGAGAGCCTTCGCTCAATTATTCTCTTGCACTGAACTGAACTACCGACACTGCAGATTTCAGCTCAATCTCTCAGTTTTTTGTAGTTTCCATAACAGGGCAAAAAACTTGTAGAAGAATATCGTACCTTTGTTACCAGTTGATATTTTGCCAAAATTCAAAGAATTCTTGGAATTTCCGTTTTTGTCTCCAAAGTCGCCGAATTCATTGGTAATCTTGTGACCAAAAGGAATCGTCGACTGGCATCCATTCAGTATCTATTAGAACTGTCGATACTGCTATGTTCAGTGTTGGCGGGGTGGTCGCACACAAGAAGAAGTATCAATTAGAACTATATTTTCTATTATCTTTCTTGCAATAAAACTACTTACTATTATACTTACAATCTAAAAAAGGAAGAGAGTTATTAAAAAAAAAGGCCTATCTTATTTTGTTGTATGTTTAAATAAAAGATCAGACAATAAAATATCTACACTTTATTATAACAATTAATCAACGGTTCTTTCTTAACAAAGATATTCTAAGATATTATACATATATGTCTGTCAAATTTTCATAATATGTGTGGGAATGCTTAAGGAAGTTAGTAAGGTATTAGTATGATAGTAATATATTTTTCCTCAACAGAATTCGTTAAGCATACATTATTACAAAAATCTACATGTTTGAATCTTACCAAGCTTCGTTAACGATTGTTTATTAATCATCTAATTTTGGATATCTTTTTTTTTTGTCATTGATTAAAATACATTGCCATTTTTATTCTTTAATATTTCAGATACAGCGAAATATTTTACCCAATAGAGTAGAGTATATATTTCCTACTGAAAAGAAAGGAAGAAAAAAAAAGAATTCTAATTTTCTGTTGTTGCACCTCTTTTGACCCTTGAGCATAGAGCGCCCCCTTGTGGCATTTTGCAGAAGACAACC
>JAPMOR010073893.1:0-33059 GCA_026543865.1 Argiope aurantia | reverse complement strand
GAATTCCTCCCCCATACTGTTCTTAACCTACTTTTCTATGTGTGTCTGTAGTAAAAAGTGTTTGTGAATTTTATTGTGTAGCTGAGTTTGTGAAAATTAAAAATTGTGTATTTAAAACCGGGCAGTTCATTAGAAAACCACAACACACAATTATATTGTCTTAAATACATATTCAGTCTTAGATGTTACAACAAGAAGTTTGGTTTGATGTTAGTGTTATTATTAGTGTTATTATTTTTAAATATCTAATATGATTTTAAACAAGGGATTATTAACAAACAGTAGAGATATCCGTGAAATTTTCCCTCAGACTCCCAATTTAAATTAATATTCCTCTCCCTCAGCATAAAAATTGTGAATGTAGTGCATAATCATAAATGCCCTCGCACTTTAAGATCTTTATATTTAATTAATTTTACACTAATTTTGAAGAACACTGAGTATTTTTTTTTTATATTCACATACTATTTTTTTTAGAACCAACTAAAACCAAAATTACTTGACTTTATAACTATTATCATTTCTATGTCAAATCTGACTGTAGTTGTGTATTTTTACTGATTAATGACTATTATAAAATTAATTATTTGATTAGTATAACAGCAAAAACTTTCACATTAATTTTTAGGAACTTTAACAAAGCTATTACTATTTCTTAGATTTTTAAACACTAAAACGTATCCTTATACTTATGAATATTGATGCATCTCATTACTTTTCAGAGTGACAAGGTTTTATAACAAGATAACATACAAAATTTCATTTATTTAGATGATTGGATTGAGTTATCCGTTTACATACATACAATTTCACAGAAGAACAGATGATCGACCGGTTGATGAATTTGGTTCCGTCCCTTGGGTTGCAAATTCGAATTCCCCGGCCAAAGACTTTCCGTGAACGTGGTGGCGGGCGCACGTATAAATCTGCCTTGGTCATAAAGACCTTTATGTCGAGAGTTATACCACTGGGGGTACTGGATCAAGGGTGATCGTTCTCTGATTCAGGTCTAAATTGCGATCTGTGGATGAGTGAATAAAATGTATGAATGAAGTCCACCCCGTAAAAAGAGTTGTGACATGTGTGTAGCTAAGGCGTACTCTTGACCCTAGATGACGCTATCGAAAAACAAGATAAGCACCCTTGGCTTAAAATCACTGACTTCTAAAGTCAGTAGGCTTGTCTATGACAAGTTCCATTAGAAACAACAACAACTATTTGGTTTCATATTTAATATGAATCTACATGTTAGATGTCAAAACTATATATTAAAGTTTATCCTTCCATGTTTTGTATTTATCGCTTTCGCTTTTTTTTCCAGATATTTTTTTTTATTTTAAATGATTCGTGATCGTTCAAAATTTGATAGACATATATAAATTCGATATAAAAACCACATACCATCCGTCTGTTTTTGTGATATCATGTTCATAGAAAGATAGAAGTTTAGACAGACAAAATAACTCTTTAGGCAATATAACTCTAAGAACATGCTGTTATGACTCAGACAAGTCTGAAACGTAGAAATTTGCCAATATCTCGAATTTGAATTTCAGATGATTAACATGCCTTCTTTTTTTAATACAAAATATCATGATTAACTCTCCCAGATAGCATTACGAATAAGAGGATGAGAAGTCCCAAGATGTATAAAGGGATTCTTCGTTTACTGAGATTATTGTAATGGCGATGAGTTTGTGATAACTTCATTTCTTATGATGAGGTATATAACTCCTACAGGAGGATCAATTCTGTGGAGGACGACTTCTATTAGGCAACTGGCATATTTTCAGATTATTGACCCATAATTGCCATATTTCATGTTATCCAGTAGATCCGGGGCTACGATAGACTGAGATAGTTAATTAATTTTCTTATATGTAATATATATGAAATGAAAGATTTATCTTCTTTTTATTCAAATTATATTTTAATATATACTATAACCCGACATATTCTTAAGTATGCTAGACTATTTGTATATTTTAACTAAATACATATCCATGACTGTATACATTATTTTTATTATTAAAGTCTAATTTTGACCAAAGAGCTGTGTAAGCTTGATTAATGCTCATTGATCAACATGAGCTTTGATCTACCGAAGAGATATATGATATAATATTTTCTTTAACTTTGAGACAACCCCGGGGGACACCTCGAAATGAGGATGAGATGCTCCGGTATGGTGGTGGGATCTCGCCACCCTGTAGGGTACACAAAAGGTGCGGGTTTAGCTCCTCCCATCGATGACGGAACGTACTTCTTTCGGGAAGGACTGTACAGTGACCTGTGATGGCCATTAGGACTCAACCACAATTCTCGCCAGTGTTGCTGTTGCGGCGGTCCAGTCATTCAGTATAATTCATACGTGTGTCTTCGGGCGGGTCGGAAAATCAGTGATATGGCTTAACTTGTGTAAGACGCGCATAAGTGGTGGTTTCTGAATCATTTTGATTAAATAAAATCAAAAATTATAACTCTACAATATTAGATGCATTTAAATGTCTTTTGGTGATATTTTTTTCTTTCAAATATATTTAAATTTTCTTATTTTAAAAATGATATACAGTTCCTAAATGTTTTCTTTAGTATAACTTAGTTAGATAAGCTAATATTGAGATATAAATTTGTGAGTAGTGTGAGTAGAGTAGTTAACATTTAGGGACTGATATAAGGTCTTGATTGGACTAATGAAATATTCCAATCTATCACGGTGAAAAATAAACAATAGAATTTTATTGCTTTCAGTTGATTATTGGATACAGATAAACAGATAACTGTATTTGCTTCCAGATGTCAGAGAGGAAAAGGGCACAGGAAGGAAAAGTTATATAATCTGTTTCTAAGTTTAAAGGTATTAATTTAAGGCAATTCTGGAATTTCCAAAGAACTCAGTAATACGCATAGTTCGAACTTAACGTTGTCTGTAATGTGTACACTACTCACAAATTTATATCTCAATATTAGCTTATCTAACTAAGTTATACTAAAGAAAATTGTAAAAAACATGTAGTGAATGAGATTCTTTATCACAAGTTCTAGAATATTCGGGTTTTTTTTACCCGATCTGTAATCAAATTAGAGTTCTTAAAAACTCTTGTGTAAAAAATTCATAAATGGAACAGAAAATTCTAGAAATAATTTAAAATTTATTAAAGGATTTCGTTTTCAGCGTTTCTTTGAATGTTCTACGACTTTTCTGAATGTTCTATGAGTTTGCAATTAGATAAAGATAAATGGTATGCTTTTGGTTCTTGTCATATATTGCCGTCAATGAAATAATTCTATACCTCTGTTACTTTCTCCGTATAACGTTTTACTTTTTTAAAGCATTTTGTAATTTTTTTACTTGATAATTATTGGTTAGAAATTTAAATTATCAGGTTTTTATTTATCGATGAATAATGATTTATCGATGAATAAAATTTAAGAATCAGCAGGTAAGTTTTAAAAAATGCCGAGATAAATGAAAAGTAAATTTATCTGCATAATTTTTAAAACAGTAATAATGAGAAAAATATATTTTCATTAAATTACATAAAACATTTGAATATGGTAAATTTTAGGATATAGAATTAATAGTCGATGTAAGGTACGCTTTTCCTGAATCAACTGAAGGGGGGGGGGGAGTACCTTGAATATGAGAATGGGAAGCTGTCACGATGCATCCTCTAAATTTTCTTGATGATATAATAATTATGCTAAGTCTAGTTAATGCATTTGCCGTGGACGACAAGACGTAATCCTTATAAGGACTTCGCATATGAGGAGTTCGTTTATGAGGTCTATTTTGAATAGTTCTTAGCAACCATATTATCCGTTCTGATCATTCAGTTTATGATATATCTTCGAAAAGATCGGAATTTCATTTATTGAACCTTATGAAGTTACTTTTGCTGAATAAAATTACGGTGAAAATTCAGCACAGCCTGCATTTTTATTGATATGATTTGTAATCCTTATAAACTGGAAACCCATATGGAGCGAATAGATATTTCATTATTTTTAAAATATTGTCACGAATATTATTAAGACATAATACCGGTATATTTGCATGAATGACTTAAATGAAAGAAACGGTGTCAAAGATACTTAAAAAAAATTTTGTGAATTTAACGTCACTAGTCATTTTGTTTAATTTGGACATTTGATTGGAAGAAATTTTAATTACAAATTTCAACTGGAATAGGCAATATTTATTGATATATACAGTCATTTTTACTGACTCGGTGATTTTCAAAAGCTTTCTGTTTATTCAGTTCAGTTGAGAAAGACATTAAAAAAATAATTATCTGCCTTTGTTTCCAACTGTCAAAATTTTAAGATGAAATCAAACATATTTAGAATAAAATAATGTTTTCAAGGTTTCCTTTACCTCGACAATTACTCGTTCCAATTTCTCACAATAGATTCATGGAAGGCATCTTGCAAGGCTCAGCGACCTACTAGGAGACCATGAAATCAACGAAATTACACACGCAAACGCACGCATACACACAATCATCACTGCTGTATGGTACTGGAATGTTAAAAATTCAAATACGGGTTGCTTGAAATGTATAACAAATTAGTGTAATTATATGCAGATGTTCTATCTTGAAAAATGTTAAATATGCTTCAGACATTTTCTAAAAGAAAACGATGAAAAATGATATTAAGTGGTTTTTGAGAAACATATGGATTTGAGCTGCTTATCTAAAACAGAAAGATTTTATTTCTATCGCTTAAGGATTTACGCTTATAACATCCGCTTTTCGAGGTCAGTTTTCATGCAAATGACGCATTTAACTTAAGAAATATGATACCGAAATAACTTTAATATCTGCATGCCAAACGATGTTCACAACAGGATGCACTTTCTAGGTGAGAAAATTGTTTCAACATTCGTCACTGATAAAAAACCCAATGTCATTTCGAAATTCCACAATTTTTAGTTCCTTTACTCTTATCACTCTTGGCACCATATTTTTAAATAAGGAGCATATTAAAATTGAATGTATGAAGTCAAGAAAACAGCTTCATTACCTACAAAAACTGATAGTCAAAGTGTGGTACAAAAGAAATTTTTTGGGCATATTTATTCCATTTCTTAATTCATAAATTGTGGAATCACAATTTTAGGGAGAAAAACATTTAATAAATTATAACTGTAAATGCTCCGTTTTATTATATTTTTTAAAGCTAACCAACTAGAAATTCTCGAAGTTATTTTTGTAATACTGATTTTAGACTATATAAAGAAGTGGGATTTGATATTTTCAGCAGAATTGAAAAATGAGGATGATTCTGGTGCATTCCTTTCAGAATTTCAACTTCAATTTGGCACATTCAAATTTTAGTTAAGATGGCTTTAAAAAGTTGCATGGCATAACATTTTATAGATTTTGATTAACATATATAATTTTTTAAACTTCTGTCTTTCTAGTTGCTAATTTAGCGTAAGCTAAATTCGAGATTTCCGGAATTTCAGGATTTGAACAACACTGGTTTACTGGACATGAATAACATGGCTTTTAACAAAATTATTTTTAATATTTTTGTAATAATTCATCATTATAAATTTCCAGTCAAGGACGAGTTAAATTCAGGCATTTTTTTCTTTTTATTTCACCTTACAAGATGGGAATAATTATCAGGAGAATATAAAGTTAATGGGATTCAATTTCGATATAAGAAACTAAATCGAGCAGTAAATTTACTAATAAAATCGCGAACTGACAGTTGAATCCTTTACCTTTAGATTGAAGCTAAATTTGCTTAAATAAAGATCCTTCCACTTGTCAATTTGTATAAAAAAATATAGTGACGAAGATTGAGAAAAAATTTCCGCTGTGTAAATTAAACCGTCATTAATACCATAATCAGTACTAGATATTAAGGAAATAATATGCATTATCTAGAATATATATATATATATATACATATATCCACAAAATTTGTTCAATCTTGAAGAAATTTTGTGCATATATTCATCAAAATAGAGAATGTTCAATGTCAAATTTTCGAAATCTAAAAGGTAATTAAAATATTAAGTAATTTCACTATATCTTACATTACAATGCGAATTTTACCAATGCTAAATTTCTAGTAAAAATTTTGCTATCTTTGGACATTAACACCTAAAAAACATTTTCATTTCTCCTTTTTCCAAAGTACTAATCTTGTATCTCTTTATATATTATAATCTTGGTTTTCATTAAATTTAATATCATCATCATCCATTACAAATGATTTTGTTAATTTTTGACGTTTATCTATCTGCCATAATGTTTGCTTCAATAAAATTTATTATTATTGTTATTATCGAATTTAGTATTGAAAATTGTTATTGTTGAAAAAAATAAAACTATATTAGAGAATTTCTTGCAAATAAAAAGCCTTTGAGGTTTTATCATAGCATAACCTGCCAGCTTTTTTATATTTTTAAAGACTACATATTTCTGCTTCATTTTAAATGCTTAAAACTAGATGTTGTTGTCTTTACATCTAACAAATGTTAGATGTAATCTATACTTATAATAAAGCTCAATGTGTATGTGTGTGTGTTGGCGATCTACAGGCCAGACCATTCAACCTACAGCTATCAAATTTGGCACGTGTATACCTTGGAGACCGGGAATGTGCACCTGGGGGTTATTTTTTCGAATTTTTAAATATAATTTTATTTATTTAAAAATTAAGCGAAATTTTGGCGTGTTTCTGCTATAACTTCCGAAAATATTACCGCACAAAAAAGATTTTTACATGAAGTTAAACATCAAAAATTTATCTTTTAAATGATACCAATGTTTTAACCTAAGAAATTAAATTTCTATTTTTAATGAATTTTTAAATAAATATTTTAAATATATTTTTCAACAATTTTTTTCGTACAAAATAAAAATAAAATCTAAGCTGCATGAGCACGTTTCAGATTCATGGGAAAAAATTAGCTTTTTTCAAAGTGTTGCCATCACATTGATTAAAGCTCCAATTAAAAATAAATCTTTTTGGAAGTATCTGCAAAAATATAATTTTCGGCACGTGTCTGTAGGAAATGAAACAAATATGAAATGTTATTTTTTTTTATAAAATGAATTCAAGAAAAATTATTTTATGATCTTTTACACTCTCTATACAGGGTGTTTATTTAGTCCCGGACCTATTTTGATGTTTAATGACTCATAAAATAATGAAGATATAAACACAATTATGGCTTTTATTGATGGAATAACTCATATATTTTCCTTTTCAGGTTTGAATATATTTACTTATGTAAATATCGTCTGCGCGTGTGGTTAATTTCAGATAATTTCATTTTCCAGTCTAAATATCTGTGCTTTTCTAAATATCGT
Organism: Argiope aurantia; assembly: GCA_026543865.1. Lineage (NCBI taxonomy): Eukaryota > Metazoa > Arthropoda > Arachnida > Araneae > Araneidae > Argiope > Argiope aurantia. The sequence goes on along the minus strand of JAPMOR010073893.1, from coordinate 25,722 downwards.
CTGCTTATTAATTGCATTTTTCTCTCTTTTGTTTTTGGCAACTATTGAAATGTTATGTTTACTTTTGATGTGTTTGTTCTATGTAGTACTTATAATAAAGCTCAATGTGTGTTTGTGTGTGTGTGTTGGCGATCTACAGGCCAGACCATTCAACCTACAGCTACCAAATTTGGCACGTGTATACGTTGGAGACCGGGAATGTGCACCTGGGGGTATTTTTTCGAATTTTTAATTAGAATTTTATTTATTTAAAAATTAAGCGAAATTTTGGCGTGTTTCTGCTATAACTTCCGAAAATATTACCGCACAAAAATGATTTTTACATGAAGTTAAACATCAAACATTTATCTTTTAAATGATACCAATGTTTTAACCTTAAAATTACATTTCTATTTTTAATGAATTTTTAAATAAATATTTTAAATATATTTTTCAACAATTTTTTTCGTACAAAAAAAAATAAAATTTAAGCTGCTCGAACACGTTTCGTATTCATGGGAAAAAATTAGCTTTTTTCAAAGTGTTGCCATCTTATTGATTAAAGCTCCAACTAAAAATAAATTAAATCTTTTGGGAAATAAGATATGCAAAAATATAATTTTCGGCACATGTCTGTAGGAAAGGAAACAAATATGAAATATTATTTTTTCTAAAAAATAAATTCAAGAAAAATTGTTTTATGATCTTTTACACTCTCTATTTTATTAATCAAATAAATTAGTTTTATTTTTAGGAAAGCTCTGTTTAATATGAACAGGATATCCATTCAAATCAGGCCACACAGCTGATTTGTAAACATATAGTAAGTCACAGATCTGCTAAAATGGTCTAAATGGAAAATGATTATATTTTATGTAACTTAATTTAATAAATGCTCTAATAAATAATGAATTTTTGATTTTACATTAACCTTCTGCTGTGGAAATTACGAATAACAAAATGTTCTTGAAACACTAATATTTTAAATAAAAAAATTTTAATTTCCAATCAACTAAATGAATCACTTAAACTGACTGATTTATGAAAATTTGAATATCACTATTCGATAAAAAAGGATAATTTTAGATTTTCCATCGATCGTTTCAAAGAAAATACGCCAATCAGCGCGCAGGTTTCTCAAGATTAATTGGATTAAGGTTATGAAAATGTTGAGTTTTTCTAAATTTTTAACATTCAAAACTTCATAAATAAGTCTTAGTTTATCGTGGAAAATAGAAACATTCATTCATTTATTTAATATTTGGGGTTTCCAGAATATTTCTCAGAATGTGATACCTTACTGCATTAAATTTAGACTTCATAATTTTTGAAATATATTTATAGGCCGGGACAAAATATTATTATTGATTTCATTTCAATCCTCTTGAAAGCAAAACTAAAAACTGAATTTTATGCTGAATCTGAGAAATTTTTTCTGAATTATTCTTTGAGATATTACATAAATTATGAAAAATATTTTGTAGTTCACATAAGACTTATATACCGAGCGATTCTGTTTGCAATACTCATATTCAATAATAATAATATAATAAATAAATAACAATAAAGATGATAAATAAAATAAAACGCTTGGTTTTATTTAAAAATATCTTTATATTAATTGCAATTTCATCATTTCCACTTTAAATTAATGTTGAAGGTTTACCGGAAATGACAACAAATTAGCAAAATATATATAGTAAATTGAAAGAAACGATCCAAACAACAGTATAAGTTTGGTATGACTATCAAAATTTGAAGATTAAAAATGTTTTGTTTGCGAATCTATTAAGAGACCAGTTACTTAAAATATTTAATTGAAAAATTTAGTGAGCGGTAATACTGGCGAACCGGCTGGTCGCCAAAGGCGGCTAGTATTTAATGAAATCTATAGCAGTATAAAACATCTTAAACATGGTGTCAGCCGTTTATTAAGGAAGGAAAAGAAATTTAATTTTTCTCCTGATTATTTTGACTATGCAGGTTAATCCTTGAGGGCATATTATCTTCTCAACACCTGACTAAATATCTAAATGAGAAATCTGATTTGAATGGCAAAGGATAGCTTCTCTATTATCGATCAAAACAAGAAATGAAAAATACTTTTTCTGACTTATACTGTGAGAGCAGGTGGATTTCTTTCTAATTAGCTGTTCGGAATTATCCGAAATAGATAATGCTGTTTTTGCTATTAAATTGAAAAAGTTTAACGATCATTTTACATTTTATTATTAAGGAAAATGTTGTTTTTGAAAAATAACATTTAACGTTTCGATAACTTTAATAAATGTATATAGAAAAGAGGGGAATCAGTTATTGCTTTAAAAACTTTTACATATTTTAACGGAACAATGTAACCATGGCTTATTGTGAGATACACTTATCGAAAACCAAATAATTGTCTGAAAACGTGACACAAATTTAAGCGGATGCCTATTTTTAGACGCTAACCATACTTTAATAAAAGTAAAACGTTTAAAAGGGTTAGATTTAGTGAAGATGTTAAAGAGTAGAAAGAGAAATTGATCGGAAAAGAAAATATACTACTTAAGGCTATTTTGCTAGATTAACCGATTCCATTTTAAGAGATGGAACTAAGCTCAATAGTTTAAAAAGTTAAGTTAAAACCAACTACAAATGAATGAAAATGTTTTCTGATTTCCTGAGAAATGGAAATGATATAGAAAGTAGAAATTTCGCGACAGGATGTGTCCTGTGAGAGATTTTAAATGTTAATAAAAGCTCCGAAATAGAACATAAAGTTCATTTTGTCTTCAGAAACTTTAGAAAGGATACTCAGAAGTAGCATGTACAGATGTAGAGAATAAAAGCAAAAAACAACCTAAATTTAGCATAAGTGTCAATTCAAATTTGATTTTGGACTTGACCTAACAGTACTACATCGATTAGGAGGTATTACCACGTATTGTTTCACTTTGTTTCATTAAAGTATTCTGAAATATTAACTTACCAAAACCATTCTTTTTTAATAAAGAAAAGAAATTTTTTAAAATAAATACATGGTACTTCAAAAGAATATCTGGATTTTTTTTTTGCTCGTAATCTATAAATTTTAATTCAATCTAAAAATATCATTCAATTTAAAGGAAAATTCTCTTTAAAAATAGGTAAATTGCATTCGCATTAAAGACCATCTACATATTTATTTTTGTATAATCTTCAAATTTTCAAATTCCAACATCAATTTTTTATCTTTTAAATAACGCTAAAGGATGCCTTTCTGGTATGCAATCTGGAGGAAGATCTTTGTTGGATTCTGGGTGTTGAACCTGAAATCTCTGAAGACGATTTGATCATCAAGCCTGAACTTCATGCCTATCAGTAAAGCAATTGATTATGTATAAAGCCTATCTCTTATCATCCAATATTACAATGTATCATTTTATTAAAAAAATATTAACTTTCTTGAAAAATTATGAAACTGTATACTGGAATTCTATAAATGTGATATTTAGTATAATAAAATTATTGAGAGACCATAAGCTTATGCATTATATCTCGACAAGAAGAACTGTTTATTATTCATGATATTTGTGCATGTATCGAAATGTCCAGACATGTTTTTATTTGATATCACATGGATTCGATATCACATGGATATCACAGGAGTAATGAAACCAGAGAAACATTTGAGTTCGATCTTATTTACACTTTGAATATTAAAACGAATTTAAGAATTAATATATACGTATATTCAGTTTTGAAAAAATTGATATTTGTATTATAAATTTAATAATTGCTAATGCAAAAGTTTCGTAAAATAGTAAAAATAGTAACCAATATACAAATAATAAATCTCCCAAAGCAAATTGTATTTTTCTAAACACGAAATATACAATTTTGGAGAGAAAGAATCTTTCATTTATTACAAATTGTTACTATAGGTGTGTAATGTAAGCGCGGGACATTATATTTTTAAGGACATTATATTGTAAATATGTGCATTATATTTTTATAGCACACGTATTAAATGGTAAAAATATATTTTAAATTTTTTATAACTGCAAATAAAGCTATTTTAGAATCGTTTATTAAATTTCTTCATATTTCTCTAAAATTCATCATTTGTATATTTCATATACACTAGATATTTGTTGTGCCAGATTCTTACAGTATGGAACATAATTAATTAAAGCAGAAATCTTTTTAAGTTAAGATCCCCTTTTTGAAAGGACATTAAAAGAACCCTGAAAGAAATAAACGATAAGATGTCTCGTTTGATTTATTTTGAAGTTATTAGGCGTTATTTGGATCAATTCTAAACATTTTGATCCCTACATAAGTATTTGGAAGTCAACTAGTCATATCTCTTTTCTGAATAGAATATCCGCTAGTGAGTCCAAACGTTTCTGCAATGAAAGAAATAGTAATTTACAATATATATATATATGATTTACTAATATCAATTTATGTTAATATTTCCAAGAAGTGAAGATGAATGTGAAACATAGCCCAAAGCAAATAGATAAAAATATGAAACAATCAGCAAAATACTTTTCTGCTATTTAATTGCACATCATCTTTAACCTGTATATGTTTAATTTGTTTAACCATTATTTATTAGATCAATATTAAATCTTGTTTCTGCTAAACTTTGGCGCAATATTGATAACGTATATTCAGCTGAAATTACGACCCAGCGCTTATAAATTACAACCATGCTCATTTTTTTGTGAATTGATTGTAAAATCTAAAATGTCCGTTAAATGCGTTCTGTATTCTTTTAGTAAGATAAATAAACAGATTTATGATCCATAAGATTCGCGAATTGTTTGAAGGAAGTCATATTATTTTATGAATTAGAGGTAAAAAAATGATCTTAGTAAACGGGAGAGAAAAATTCATGATTCTACCACAATTTATGATACATATTTCACTATCGACCTAATAATGATTAACGATAGTTCAAGTTGGAACACATTCCAGCCAGATAACTTCGTGCTTCAGTTCTCGTGTTTGTGCACGTGTTGAAAAATGTCAAACTATCAATTAAAGCATAATTCTTGACGTTTTTCTGTCTATCGCTTTCTGTATAACGCACGGTTATGTTCGTCGTGGGCGTTTTAACGCCCTGGCGTCATAAGCGCATCAATGAAGGAAGGGAAAAATAAATCACAACGTCATCGCATTTTTTTTTCCTTCCAATGCGTTTTAGGATTTTATCTTTTTGCGTAAGTTGTAAAAGCGCATTTAACCATGCTGCTGTGTTCTCGTACATTTAGACCTAAAAGCTATTTAATTTTGTAATGAAATTAAGAATAGCATTGCTATTACGTTGTAGCTTTATGGTGGGTTCAGCCTGATATTTTGTGAAACATATTCGCGTATGGGTTTGATTGCAACATAAGTATATTTGTAAAAAAAAAAATGCATACATTATGTCCGAGTTTTTTTGAAACTTTATGCTAAAATGTATAGATTGATAAAGAAAAAGCACATTTTTTGGGATATAAAAAATGCTTATATTGTTAAATAGAAAACATATTTATCATTAATATATATTATAAATATAGATATATGTATAATTATAATATTTATTTTTTACATTAAATTTCTGGTAATAGTAACAAAAAGCTTAAATATAAACGTTTAGAATCAGTAAAAAAAATACACCCGGGCTACCAGATACACTTCTTTCAAAATTCATTACAAACTGCTTGCTTTTAGTTTATCTAGTTCTCTATATTAGTGATGAAAATAATTTAGGCAAAGTTTCTTTTTCTTCTAGTAGGTATGGTGAATGCACTGCCATATCTACAAGGCATTTACCCTATCTGGCAAAAGCAAAGAGGAAGCCTCTGCCAAAGTAGAATGTCTGGATATTCTCTGTAGGCAACAAGGACAATCCCGGCATAAATGGGTGAAAGAACTTCCTTGAAATCTTTTCACTGGAACATTTTTTTTTTCTTCAAAACTGTATAACTGTATATAGAAACAAAATATCTCTGTCCAATGACCAACTCAACCCTGGTTAACAAAGGACTGAAGCAATAGCATTTTCAACGATAAATCGCTATTTAGTATATAAAATTATTCTGGGCGAAGTTTAATTTGTTGATTCCTATTCATTAATATTACAATCTTTGTTTCATATTATGCATTGATATCAAGTTTTATTTTTTTTGGAAGAACTGCAATGCACTTTAAAGCTAATTTGGCTCAAAACGACTTACAGAAAGCAAGCAATTAAGTGTATTTAATTCTATTAATGTCATTTTTTAACTCTTCCAAGAGCTCAAACGGAAAAATTTCAATTTCTATGCTGTTGACAGATGTTTAAAAAGAAGTTTATCCACTTCATTAAAATTCTCTATAGGTAAAAAATGTAAATTAGTGGTTCAATTACACTTATAAAATACAGCATTTGAGACCAAATCCCATTCTGATTCATCGAGTGAAAACATAAGTAACGAGGCATTTTAGAGTGTTATTATTGATCCTGCTTCTATATATTATAGAAGCAGGGGTTACAATCAATTTGAGTGCATAAACCAGTAGACTGAAACCTGGAAGAAATCCAGAACAATAGAAGTAAACCTAACTCTAATGCCAGTAACAAAGTACAATTATATTTCCTTCAATAGAACAAGAGAATACTTCCTTAGAAGTCTTACAAGACACAATAGTATTAATACTAGTGCGATGAAAGCACACATTATCCAAGAGTCTTAAATTCGCTTTTGAACTTTGAGAAATAATCTCTTTATATAACCTTTAGTCATTCTAAATAATATCTGATTTAAGCTTTGATGGCGGCTGCGTTCCGCCTATGAGTCCAAACAGAATATTTCGTTAATAAGTATGGGGAAATAGCTTATCATTAAGAGAGGCGCAAGGTCCTTCATCTAAATATTACCCTGCAAATTGGTTTATTCTCTATCAGGCAATCTTGGATCATTCTAAATATAAGATGGCACCTGCTAAGTATATCTTTTATGTTCGAACCGTGTGTTATTATCACTGACTGTTTGGACTGTTTGGAATTCTTATACAATGCAATATCATCGATTACGTATTATTTAGAGCATTGAAACAGTTTATAATACAGAAAATACTGTGAGGTGATTCTCAGTTAAGAGTTGATTATGAAGAGGAACATTTCCAAACCAATCCAATTCAAATTTGGCTTCAATTCATTGCGACTTTCTAAATTAATAACCGATACATTGGACGTTCTTTAGGATGAAATTCTTTTTGAGTTTTTAACTAAGGAAAAATTAAGGGATCAAATATTTTACTAACTATGAAATAAAATGTTTTCGTGGAAACATTTTATGATCTTTAATTTTAATCAGTAAAATTTGTAATACTTGTTAAATAACAACTTATATCTAAAATTAAACGCATACTAAGTCAACTGTTAAAAATAACACGGTGTAAACTTCATATGAAAGAATATAGAACTATATTTATGGTTAAAATCCGATAGAACCATGTATAAAATCCTTCTGTCGTTTGCAACATTATTTTAATTAAAAGGAAAAAAATCTATTGTATTAAATGGTTTTAAAGTCAAATAGTTTGTCGAAAAATTAGAACATTCCAGAAGATTTTTAGGAATCACTGAAGGTTAAATTATTCTGTAAACTAATAATAGCTTTTAAAATTATATTTTAAAAGTTATTGTTATTAAAAGTAATTATTATTTACTATTTATAAAATTAAAATAAGCATTATGAATAACAATTTAAATATGTAATACTGCTTATAATTGGAAAGTAGCCATTTTGAATTAAGAATTTAATAATTGATAGAATATTAATTAATCGTAGATGAATTATTAGTTGATTAATAATTTATAGATTTTAAAAATAAATATTCCAGTTTTAAAGAAATTTTTAAGTAACTGGAATATATTTTATTAAGTATATGGAATATATTTTCAAATATATTTATAAACTAAAAACATATTTTGTAATATCAATAAGGGAAAAACTATTTAAGTATATCTCTATTTCATGTATTGATTATTTAAAATTCAATTTATTTAACAATGCTTAAGTTGTTGTTAACGCAATGTTGCAAATGATTAATGGAAGAATCATCTTCCATTATTTAAAATCGGACTAATTAATTATTTCGTATGAATTTTTCAATGAAACCTTCCTTAATCTACGTATCCTGTTTGAACAAGATATGACGAAAAATCTAGATAGTGATTTGGATTTCTATAGCCTAAAATAAATAGATCTTCTAGTTTTAATTTCATAGGTTATTAAGCAGGTTATGGTTATTTAAATAAAAGAATTCTGAGATTTCTCAAAAATACAGGGATGATATTTTAAATCCTAAAATTTCCATCTCACTGCGTTTCAGATTTTATCATCTTACATTAGAGGTCAGTGACATTATTTGAAATGATCCGTCTCAATAATGATTCGTTTCTTTTAATGACGGAGTGAGCTATCGATATTAATTAAAACGCGTTTGGAAAGAAATTACGTGTTTCTTTGTTATAAAGGATAAATATCTATTTAAATTTTGAACTGCAAAAATATAAAGGTAAATACATAATTTGCTTACAGTTTGAATCACTAAATATTTATTTTGGAAACGTTTACTTTATGAGATTCACAATTTTAGATGCATTATTTAACTCTTTTTTGTTTATAACATTGTTGCCGAGAAGAAAGTTCAGACTTCAAACAATAAACTTAAGGGTCATAACTCAGACATTGTAGAATTCTCGAAATAGTCAAAGAAGTAAGAAACTAAACTTTCTATAAATTTTGATAATGTAATGATTTTAACAAAGGCACAACCATATATCTCTATTCCACTAAAAATAATATGTGTGATTATGTGTATTGGTTCTCTATACAGGAGTTACCATATTTGGTACATGTTGGCGCTCTACAGGAATTATGAATAGGAATGAGTATCTGAGAATGGTATTTTTTTTTAATTTTTTCTTAATTATGCAAAAATTTTCTACAATATACCTGCACAGAAATGATTATTTTCCCTTCTTTTTAAAGTTAAAACTAATTTTCTTCTAGATGATGCCAATTAAATTGCCATGGAAACTTTTCCTGAAATCTGGTAGTTTTTTAAAAATATATTTTTACATAATTTTCAGCAATAGCATTTATTAACAAAATAAAAAATTCAGTAAGTTTCCAATGTTTCACGAAATATTTGATTCTATTATTTATTTTTTCTGTTATTGAAAGCTGTTGTTAAAGAAAAAATGTTGTTTTGATTTTTTTTAATTCATATAATTCTATGGCTTTATTTTTAATGACACTATATATTTACATTTAAAGTGTATTACAAAAAAATAATTTTTTAAGCTGTCAGTGTGCATATTTCCTACTACAACTTTCGATTGTTTATTTGTGATTATTTGAAATACTATAAACAATATAAAAGTTCATCTAGACGGGCAGATATTATGTTGTTTAAAAATACTATGCAATGATGTTCTTTCAAATATAGCTCCTTCTTGGATTTGTTAGGAAGTCAATGGAATTCCAGTGGTACCCAAAATTACCTTATCTTCCTACATTTGAAAGTTTGTTATCTATGTTCAAACTAGTATCAAATTAATGTAAAATTATTCAGCGTTTTTCTGATATAAAATCATTCAGCGATTATGATTTTGCTCGTTCTTACCTCTATTAAAATTCAGATATCCTTGATTTCGGTCCATCTGTCGTATATTTTGGTCTATGAAATGCTTTTCTTTTTCTAATTATCTAAGTAAGAGTTTTTATTTTTAATTAATCATAAATGATAAATGAACCTGAATTCTGGATAAATAGAAATTCTAACCACCTTAATATTTCATTTTGTATCAATTTAGCAAATATTGGAAATAATATCTGCAGTTTCTTTCAAATTAATAGGATTAAGATTTCTATTATTATTTATGAAAGATAATTTTGTTCTAAACTTTTATTCAAAATAGACCACTTTTCTATTTCTCCAAAAATATTTTTGAAACTTCTATTATTCTACTAATGTTTAAGTACATATTAAACATAAGTAGAACTGGACTGGATTTGTGTAATTCAGTAATTCAAAAGGCAAATCTAACCATATTATGTCAAAATAATAAACTTCCGTCAAAAAGAATTTAAATAATAGATAATTATTTTTTTTATTTTATTCATCTATGAAATAAGAGATTCTTTCTAAAAATCATTTTGACTTATTAAATCTTGATAAAGAGCATATATCATTAAACACATTCCGTCGAAACTTACACAGACAGGTATGAAAAAAATATTTAACTTAAATAAACATTGCATTCCAAAAATATCGAGAAACCAAGTGTCCTTAAGCTTTAGAAAAACTCTGTGGGATATATTAATACTTATATGTCAAATTTTACAGTAATTAAAAATTTAAACTTACACGATTTTCTGAATTTTACAAAAAGAAACATTAAAAAAAAAGAAAATGAAATGTTTAAATATCTATAGAGTTTCTGTCATAATTTATGACTACTAAACAAAATTCACCAGCCAAAAAATAATTACTTAGATATCAATGCAAATAATGTCATTTACTATAACAGAAAAATCTTATAAATTCTTCACAAAATAAATGCATTTATACAATAATATATTTTTTTCCATTGTTCAACAAATTTTATAGATGTTCTTTCTGGTAAACGTCTTTTGTATGAATTCTTGGAAAGAAAAAAGAATTTCAATCGGTAGAAACAATACGAAGTAACAAAAAATACGAAGCCAAAATCACCCCCTTTTTGAATAAGAAATATCTACACATGAATATATTTTTTGTATTATATTATTTTCATTATTCGAAACGAGATAAGAGCATATCTAGTCTCATTTTATTCCAAAATTGTAAATTCTGCCTATAAAATAAAGTTCATTGTAGGATAAAAACAATGATAACTTCCCGACCGAAAGAATGCACATTTCCTCTATTTGAATACACAAAAAACATATTGCGACACTTTCATCCGAAATTGTCATCTTAAATCCACTTGGTGTGTGGGAAGAAAAGTAAACAATATGGCTCCCAAAAAAAATCGTCACTCGTCTGCCTTTTGCGATAAATCCCCAAATGAGAGAACCTCTGCCCGCCGAGTTTGTCCAGCTGTGATGAGAATGTCAACATCTGTGTACAACAGTCCTGAGCGTACGTCACACGCACTCACACACATATTACTGCATGACCACGAAAGGATACCGATAAGATAGGGCAGAGGGAGAGGATTAATGACGAACGAAACACCTGTTGGAAGTCCGTCTAAGCCACACATTCTTCGCGCTGTGAGAAACAAGGTTATTGGAATACCAAGTCCTTGGAAATATTTAGAGCACATTTCTTCTCCTGGGTAGAAATTAATTCTAGTGCAATATTTGTCATGCTGGTAGAAGGTGACAGGTGGTTTTACTGAGGTCTTCACAACAGTATTCGGTATTTTACGTTCCAGGAAAACAAAGCCGACTTTTGTTTCTATGTTGTCAGATTGAAAATCTTCCCTTTTGTATTTTCATCACCGCTTAATGCCGATGTCGTTAAGGTGAAAATTAACAATTTATTGTTGTTGTTGTGTTTGAAAAAAGAGTTGACTCATTTATTTTATAAAAGAGGAAGAACTTTTTATTTGTCCAAGGATAAACAAGTACTCCGATAATAGCGTTATCAGTAGTTATCTAAATCATTTTCTTATGCAGTAGATATATTCAGAGCTCTAACTAATCGGGTTCTGATGGTTCCTTTTACTCGATCCTCTACAGGAGGAAATATCATTTCGTCAACAAATTTGGAAGAAGTACAGTCGTCATTTACTGAAATCGAATCTATTGCGGCGGCCGAAGCAGGAGGACAAACGTTCTTCTCGTCTGGTTTGCCAAACTCTTCGCCATCACTTACTCGATCCACAACCGTTGAAGAACTAAAGGAAGCAATATCTTTACCTTTTGCAGCAGAAAAATTCAAAAAAGTACCATTTGTATCTCAGAATTCAAACAATTTACTTCCGTCATTTGATCAGCAATCAGGATTTTTTGCTGTCACTCCAGGTCATGAGACTACAGTGGATTACGCAGCAACTTCAACCACACAAGATACAAATCAGGTATATTTATACATTATCATTTCTGTTGGTATCATTTTTTTCATTATGAGTACCGCTCTTTTATACTATCTCTGTCGATGCATGATGAGAAGGAAAAAGAGGGAGAATCAGTTGGCAACCATAACTCCAAAATCCAATGATCCCAGAATGGCAGGAGTTAGGGCGAACCACCCCATCCAGTTTGTTGTACCAACAACAATCGTCATCAGTGAAAACACAGAAGAATCTGTGTCTGAAACAGATTATTCTTCCAGTGGGGCAAAAACACTTCCTATCATACTAGACAGAAGGAAAAAGCGAGGATTCCACATAAATCCAGAGGACTTACAACATGGACTTTATGTTGGTGTCAAGGCAGCATCAGAGAAAGGTACATTTCTTGGTGACTTGGGAAAAGTTGGCTTTTCACTGAGTTTCAACGCTCTCAGAAACCAATTAACAGTGAAACTAATTGGTGCTTCAGATCTGCCTTGCCACTTTTTAAGAACGACAGCGAATCCATGTGCAAAAATTGTACTCCTGCCAGACAGGACGACTAAATATATGTCCAAAGTGCAGAGAAATACTATGAACCCTATCTTCAATGAATCTTTTGTGTTCAGTATGCGGAGAGATGATCTGGAGGAAAAGAAATTAAAAATATCTATCTATGATTATGACAAGTTTTCGCGCAAGTGTATGATAGGCCAAGTTGTCTATTCTGTGAAAGATTCTGGATTGGCCAACAGTACTTCAGTCGAAGCAATGACTGGAGATATCTGGATTGATCTTAAACCAGAAACTTCTTCGGTAAGTTCTATAAATTTCATATGAAAATGCAATTAATGTTGTTCCATCAATAAATAACAATATTTTCTTCATTATATTATTAATAGAAATTGGACGCATTTATAGAATTGGAAATCAGTGGAAAAATACATTTTAAAAATATAATTGTTTTCTTAAAACTTTACTGAAACATTCAAGCACTATCTTTATCAAAAATTAATTTATTCATTATCAATAGTATGCTTTACCACATCACACACTACATTAATGAAATTTTTTATATTATATTGATTAATTTATTATATTTAAGTGTACACTACATAAAAATAATGAAACCTTAATCCACAAAAATGCGGCTTGCCATTTGACATGGATTTTTGATCTCATAATTATATTCAAATGTAATCTAATGATTTAATAATTGTCATCTCTATGTAAATTGCCTAAATTATATGCTTATATTTTCAATGCCTATGCTTTTATTTCTAAGTTAATATATAACTCTAGCATATTTTACCAAATATATTACTTACATTGAATAATAAACAAATAATTATTAATTGCAATAAAAAGATAGACCGTTATTTATCTCATTGTTTTGTTTTATATAACTTTTCTTACTCTTTAAAAAGCCATACGAATATGTTTTCGAATTTTTTTTTCAGTTATAAACAAATAAAACAATTTCCCACAAAGAGAGATTTCTTCAAAACACTCAGATATTAATAAAACAGGAAAGAGCTTTCCTCCAATTGTTGAAAAATTTAAAATTAAGTGTTTCTGTGTTTTTAAAATTAAGCTGTTTTATTTAAATATTTCCATTTAGTTTGATCTTAATGAAAGTAGATACTGCAATATTCAGTATTAAAAGAAGTAAAATTTATTTTTCTTAATTAATTTCAATCAATAAATTCTGTTTCAAGTAATTTTATAATTTACTTTAATTTAAATAATCGTTATTGACATGCTTCATGGTGTGATCCACAATTTATTTTTATTTTTATAAGCACGGCTAATTGTTTAAGAACAAAGTATAATTAGAAAATGTTAGATTATATTTTTACATTTCTAAAATTTTCCCCCCAGCATTCTGTTTTTCTCATGGATATGAAGAATAATTTTAATAAATTAGTTAAATGAAGATAATTTAATAAGACATCCGATATGTTATAAACAATTAGAAAAATACTAATTTATAAAATAAATAAACCCTGTGATTTTATTACTTAAGGTAATATATGGTTATGTTTGAAATATTAATTGAAAAAAAAAGAAAGATAAAGATAAAATAACATTATTATTCAAAACTGAAATTAATATTCAAAATCTCATTAAAAGGAAAATTTATAAATATTCTTTTATTAAGTATTTTTCTTAAGTTTTTTACATCTGTGATTACTTGTATTAGCGTCCTAAATATCAATTTAAGATAATTACTTCTAGAGCTTTTAATTACGCATAAACATTTACATTATTAAAATAACTGAATTTATAGAAATTACACAATAATTTCGAAATTACTAAAAATTAGTATCAAGAGACAAAAGGGTAATCATCTTATAATTTTAAGCAATTTTGATCCAAGAGTACTTAAAAATGATTACTTTTATGTTATTTTTAATGCTTGTTAGTTAATTACTTTTATTCTACAATTATAAAATTTGGTAGGAATTTAAAATTATTATGTAAAAAACCAATGTTGTATTTTATCTGTCTGGGTCTTTCAGTTTCTGAATTTGCCTGAAGGCACTAAATAGGATGTTTTAGTGAAAAAAATGTTTTTTGTTCCTTCAGATCGAGAAGACTTAAAACTTGGAGGTTTACTGAAATCTCGAAGGCGAATTTTTCAGCGATGACATTTTTTTTTGTATATGTACATCCTATACGAGATAAAAAAAATTCTAGGGAATAAATAAGTTAATATTTTATTTTGGCAGAATTTGTACGAGGTAGACGTGGAAATGCTTTTACTTTTTTTTCGCATTATTAGAAGATACAGATTGGAAGATATTTCCTTGGCAATTCGTTTTGTTATCAGTTTTTCTAATCCTTTAGTAAAAATAAATTCAGCAATCACACATATAAGTATCGGCAGACAAAAAATATTTTTACAGGGTTATTAGATGGGTAGATAAATTAAATTTGCAAATTAAATTCGGATTACTTAGTTTTGCATCATTAATGCTAGTTCAACTAATGAAGACCAACTAGAGGTGTCTCTTTGAAACTGTCTCGCATATTTTCCAATGTAGATCTTATTCCTTTCCGCACTTAAAATTGTGGCCGCGAATACCTTATATGACATTGACGAGCATTGGTTAAGAAATATAGATGAAATGTAGCATTTTTACTGAATCTATCGCGATAAAATGTATTTTCGATGCCTTTTGGCCGTCGTTTGAAGACCAAAACACAATTAAAGTTGACTAAAATTTGACATCCACTTTAATTGTGGTTTTAAGATATGGTATACCGAGTTTCATTGGTTTCAGAGTTAAGAGTTTTTTAGGGTGTATTGCATGCATGCCAAAGCACAAACCGACAGACTGTCAAATGTTTGACCGTCATATAGTAACTATCTACATTTACTTTTCTAAACTTGTTTAATATTTTTTATCTGCCTAACTTTTCGCGTTTTGCAAATATCGAGTTCACTTGTACTGGAACAGTCAGACGGACTTTCTGTGATTAGAATTTGTTCAAAATTTGATAGAAATACACAAATTTGGTTGTAATTCCAATAACTAAATTTTAGCCATTTTTGTTTTTTGAGTTATTTTTTTCACAGACAGATAACAGATTGAGACATAAGGGGAAAAAATGGAGTAAACTTAGGGAAGTCTGAAATTTAGAAATTCGTCGAAATCTCAAATACGAACATTTTGAAGGTTACGTTATTTAACCCATACTTAGTACATAAGAAAGTAAAAAGGACACACAGAAATATTACTGCATGGAAAATGGAAATAAAAAAGGCTACAAAGTTGGGGAAATATAAACATTAACAAACATATCTTAATGTTAAGCAACGAGTTAATAATCTATTACATATTCAAAGAATCATCCGACATAAGAATAACTGTCTTTTATTTCATCAGTGGTTCATTAAATTACATATATAAACATAGTATAGAAAATACCAGTCATGTTTAAGTATAGGAAAGGAAAAAAGCAGGTGTTTCCTTTTAGAGCTTTCTAAAAATAGATAACATGGGGGCGATTGTTAAAGATGAATATCACGTGAAATACTTTGCTAAAAACTTCCTGTTATTGATAACCGTCAAGGTATTCATTCTGAAAAATGGACATCATTTTTCATTTACATCTGTAGTTCTTTAGTTATTCATTTTTAATATATATTTTTGAAGGGGACTGAATTGGATTGGAATAAATTTTAATATAATTTTGAATAAAATATAGTTTTAAAATTTAATGCTCTTTCTATTTTCCGTCCTATGCAGCATATGCTAATTATTTCAATAATAAAATTCCTAAACTTTTACCATATCAAGATGCCTATTAGAATTTAAATTCTTAAGTGGTTATATCAAAAAATAATGATTGAAAGTTATGAAAAATTATATCAAAAAATGATAATTAAATTAAATGATAAAGTGTACGAAAAATGATTTAATATATCAAAATAATCTGAAATTCTATCAGAACCTTAAATAACTTATGACGTTGAATTTAATCAACTAAAAAATATAAATCAAGAAGTATACGCTAGGACATTATATTAAAGCAAGTATGGTCACTACTGTGGATTAAATCTCCTCAAATTGTTAAAAAGATTTGGAAATTATTTTTTTTTACTTAAAATTTGTGTCAATTTTTTTTGTTACCGATAAGGCATATTATTTGCACCCTTTCGTGCTTTTAGATACATGCACAATAGCTTATATATAAATTAATTTACTTTGAACTGAATAGTAAAAAAACAGTGTACTAACAAAGAACTTAAGGACATTTGCATGATAATAATAAACAATAATTACTTAAAAAGCAATGCAAATAATAATTTTGTTCAAAATCTTTTATAAATATTTTGGAAATAGATAATTAATTTCTAATAAATAAATAATTTACGTTTAAATAAGGAAATAAATCGTAACGTTTTAATCGTACTTATCGTTACCTTTCGTAACTAAATCGTACTTATCGTTACCTTCCGTAACTAAATCGTAATTATCGCTACTTTTCGTAACTAAATCGTAATTATCGTTAACTTTTCGTAAATAAATCGTAATTATCGTTAACTTTTCGTAAATAAATAGTAATTATCGTTACCTTTCGTAACTAAATCGTAATTATCGTTACTTTTCGTAAATAAATAGTAATTATCGTTAACTTTTCGTAATTAAATCGTAATTATCGTTAACTTTTCGTAAATAAATCGTAATTATCTTTACTTTTTATTTTCAATTAGAATCTCATTTACACTAATTGTTTGTATTTTATTAAACAAGCAATCTTTTCAAATGCATGACATGTTTCTGTGTGACGCTTGGGCGAGTGAAAAGTACATAAATGTTAAACGAAAGGATTTCGAAATACTATTAAAACGAATTTTATCATTATTCATGTATAATACTGTGTATTATACATGAAATGATAGATGTTTAGAAAACATGCCATTCAACTGACAACTACTGCCGCGAACTTGTCGATTAATTAAACATGTTTCTGACAGTTTATCCAACCATTCAAGTCTGTATTCGAAATGCAAATAAAATATGAACCGGAATATGACATGAAAATTATTTCATTACTTCCTATATATAGTTAATTCTTATCTTAACGTCATTCTAAGTAGATAATTAAATAATAATATCAATTTTTTTATTCAAAATATTTTTTTTAAGTTGCACAGAAAAAAGATTTAATTATCTCGTTGTCAATGAAAAGTCATACAACTTGAAAATTACAACAGGAAAATGTTAATTCTAATTAATCATAAACTAATTGTTGATTTAAATTTAGATTACATTTTATAACCGAGTTTATTTCAAACACTATCATCCATGCTTAATTTAATGCGAAATGACATTTAATTGATAATGTTATTTTTTTTATCTATGTCTGTTTTATAAAAAATTTATTTAAAATAAAATATTAAAAAACGCAATAGATTTAATGGACGTTCGAATTAATATCTAACGGATCAATAATAAAGCTTGCACTTTAATATAAATTTGAATACATGATTATAAACTTGTATTAATTTTATAATAATGATTGTAAAATAAGGTTTGACATTGGGTCAACAAAATTTATAATTATTTTCAAATTTCAAAACAAACTATGCCTTGCATAAAAGTGCATACATGACCTTCATTATATCATAAGAATTAATGAAGTTTTTTCTAGAATTACTTTTAACACATAGAGAAGAAGGGATTCTTAGAACTATCTAAAAAAGAAGTAAAGTCTACTTTATTAAAAATTTGCTTCAAAGGAATACGAAGCTATTTTGGGGGAACCCTTTTATTTTGAATTGTGGGCAAATCACCAGATCAGAATTAGTGCCTACTCTTCCACATCGTTACTACTCTTCCACATTTACAAGAGAAGGACCTGATCCTACTCTTTTACATCGTTCTATCATTTGCAAGAGCAGGGATTGAACCTACTCTTCCACAGCATACTTTCATTTATAAGAGCATGGCCTGAACCTATTCTTCCACATCATACTATCATTTAAAAGAGTATACATTGAACCACATCATACTATCATTTACAAAAGCACAGCCTGAGCTTAGTCTCCCACATCATACTATTATTTGCAAGAGCATGGCCTGAGCCTATTCTTCCACATCATACTGTCATTTACAAAAGCAGTGCAGAGGCTATTTTGCACCATAGTTTCATTTATAAGAGCATGGCCTTAGCCTACTCTTCCACATCGTACTCTCATTTACAAAAGGATACTGTATTCAACAGATATTTGGAGTCATGCAATTTCAGATACTCGTTTTTTTATTTCAAAAGCCAAACATTATCACATTTGTATTTATACCAACAAATGAAAAAAAAAAACTTATTTAAATTAAAAACATTCTATATGCTTAAAACTACTGCAATTTTAAGAAAAATAGCACATAAAAAATCTGATTGGTAGCCATGTAATGCTTAGTAAATAAATATCTTTCACAGTTAAGCTAAGAACGAAAGAAATACTCCTTTCTTCTTTGCTATTCTTCCCCATCATATTATTATTCCAAAATATTTTCTCAAATAGGAAGCAAAGAAATCTACAAAATTGCAGGAACTAAATCGCATTTGCATGCTGTCAAATGTTTGACAAATAAATCACGTTTGCTGTTTAACTATAAGTGAAATAAATGTTATTCGCCATTCCAGTCCATAAAACTCGTGAACTAATATACAGACAATACCGAACCAAAATATTTGGGTAAAGGACGGTTGCAGATAGCTACATCAGCTTAAAAGCACTTGTATTTCTTGGCAAAAAAGGCGCATAAATCATAGATAAAAGAAAGATAAGGAGAAAGCATTTTATGTTCATTGCACGATAAGACTCCTTAGACGGTTCAAGGTAGAAATAAATAAATAAAAAATGGCCATATAATGTCCTAAGTAAATCTCTACTAACTGTAACTTTGTTTGGAAGCAAGCATTTTTCTTTATCTCATCTGACTTTTGAGCATTTTTGCACTTCCGGTTTCTTTTTATTATATTTCGTGATGAAGGATAATTAATTAAATGTATTGCAGAAAATGTTAATCTCCCAGAAAAAAATTATCGTTATGTGTTGTAAGGATAATGCATAAATTACAAATGCTTGAAAAATACCTTTAAATAATCGGTATTCCGATATTATTAAGTAAGTCATTTTTCCACAGCATAAATGCTATTCAATGTAGAGTATAATTTATCTGTTTTCTGACATATATTGCTATAAAATGCGAAAAGAAATACTTGAAGTTTATCATAATGGTGCTCCGCTTCTTCTAAGACTAGCTTCTGAGTACATATAACTTGCAAATCTCTTGACATTATGGGTGGAATAAATGTCTAAAGATGCATAGTATTTTGGGGATCATTTACTTTTACGATAGATTATTTAAAATAGTAAAAAGAACCCTGGAAGATTATATCACAGAAAAGCAACAAAAATATCCTGATGTTAACTTAGATAATTCGATGTAATATCATTTCCACATTTTTTTATTATATTTTCCAAATCTTCATTTTCAACCGAATAATCTGTTTTTATTGTGAAAATTTGATATTTATGAAGTGAAAATGCACTGTCATGTTTAAAAAGCTCCATAAATAAAGAATAAAGGATAAAACAAGAAAATTTAAAAGCTTTGATCATGTTCATGATGATTTTAAGATATTTTTTGAGGCTATTTGAATTTGTGCATTGCTTCTGAAACTTCATAGTTTGGAAATATCAGTCATTAAATTCATTTTCACGTTTTACTGAATAAAAAAAAACTTTTTATATTATTTGTAACGACTCGAAACTTATTTCTTAACTTACTATATAAATATCAGATGTTTTAGTTACCATAGTGGAACTATCCTCGCCCTGCTAAAGTATCCTGTGTTTTATTGAATGACTGTTGTAGTAAGAGTACAAGGCAGAAAATTCAGGTTAATAACAGTTATCATTGGCCACGGAACAACCCTCCCTTCAAATGTATCCCTAGTTGCCGGACTTGAATAGGAGCTCCCTTTCAGCATTGCTATATAGAAAATCGAGAAATATACTAATGAAGCTACTACTTTTAATCTAGTTATTAATAATGCCTCCGATTGGGAAATGATCTTTCAGTTAGTGCCATGGATTTATAATAAAAAAGATAATCCACATAATGTAGATTAATATGTAAGAAATTAAATGAATAGAACCACCATTTGAAAAGTTTATTTTCAATTAAATAAATTCTTGATTCACTTTATGCTTTGCAAATTAGCAATACCATCAAATATCTAGAGTATTGCTTTCTTTTTATAATTTCAATGCTGAAGTTTTTTTTTAAAAAACTTTTCGTCGAGAAACAAGCAATTTTACTGGATTTAGAAAATTGACATCTACCTTGATGAGTCTAGAATTTATAGATCTTTTCGGTGTCAACTATGTCTTTCCAATTTGGTAGTCTTGTATAATAGTGAATCAAATATATTTGTAGAGTTCTCAAGAATTTGATTTCTATCTTAATTAATCTATATGATTTGACATCAGTATGGCATCATAAGACATTAGAATAACATAAAATAAAAACAAATTCAGGAAGTAATTAAAATTTAAGAATTTGATTTCTATCTTAATTAATCTATATGATTTGGCATCAGTATGGCATCATAAGACATTAGAATAACATAAAATAAAATTCAAGAAGTAATTAAAATAATTCGATTTAAATTTAAACAAGTATATACAACAAATTTTATCAATACTAATTTAAACTTAAAAAATTTTCATGTTCTATTAAATTTAATAAAACGTATCAGTTATAAATTATTAATTTTTCTCATAATTTAGCTACTATCAAAATTTATGTAAGTCTGAATTCTGGAAAATTTACCTGAATGAATATTGCGCATACATTTTTTAAAACGATTTCTTCTATTCTTCAAAGTTTCTTTAAAAAATAGTTGATACATTTTGATCGGAATACAATTAATTGAGCATTTCTTTAAAAGATAGCATTACATTCATAAATATATAATTAAAAATCGTCCAAATATCAGTTGATAGTTTAGATTTTATAATAATTCTATACAATCAATATTAAATTTTTAATATTGAAAAAATATTAAAGAAACAATGAATTCTATGTTGAAAATTATTCAAGAAATATCTTCTGTTGTCTTGGTATATATTTATATATGATGCAATTTCTTATAAAATCCAGAGTTTGAGGTCAATACACGTACCCGTATCTTATTATGATAATAAACTGCGATACGATTAAATGTCCTTGTTAGTAAGATGATCAGCAAAACTGGTCACAATTATTTACTTAAATCATTCATTTAATAACAATGACAGAACAAGTAACAAGGAAAAACGGGCCAAGTACTATGATTACTAAATTTACAATGCATTTTTATAGTAAAATAATAAGAGTATAATATAGTAAAATAATACAATGCATTTTTATAATAAAATAATCTAAACATATAATTTCATAAAAATAATATGAAATAATTAGTATTCCGTTATAACTATGTAAAAATAATTTAATTTTTTCCGTTATAACTATACTAATAATTTATGCTTTTCATTAAATTTTTTATTTGTTATTTCAAAAAGACAAAATTCTCAGTTATTTATTCTCAGTTAAATTTTAATTGGTTACTTATATTTGAGGAAAAATTAATAACATTCTTTTCTTATATCATTTTTTTCTTTACAAATATTGTTATTTCAACAAGGAACTTTCCATCTTCCAAGGAGAATATTATCAATATACATTATTAGATTGCTTCAATTGAATCTCTTTTATTTTTAATTAGTTTGCGGTTTTTAAATAAAAAGAATATTTTATATCATATTATGTTATTTAAATAATGTGAATTATTTAAATCTAATGATAAAAAAAATCTTAAACTTTCTTAAAAAATTTCGCACTATTTAACATCAAAAGTATGATACTGAAAAATCAAAGAAACAAATCTTTCACTTAATCATTTATCTCACTTAACATATATAATATAATCACGAAGCACTTCACATATCTTGTTTTCACAAATTTTATAAAGGGAAGGAAAAACAGAATTTTACTGAATCACTGATGAAAAGTTAGAATATTTTTCCGGTATATCCAGTATATAAATATATCCAGTATATAAACATTAAGGGAAAAATGCATATTTTTTCCTCTTGTAAAATTGGCGTGAGAATGCAACGTATTTTAATGCCATTTTATCAGTCTAGTGCTTGATATACTTTCAAATTGCTATTCTCATTTATGTTTCTCTAAAGTGCTGTAATTAATTTATAAAAACAGTTTTGAAAACCCCACTTTTATTAATTAATTAAAAATTAGTTATAATGTTTATTTTCATTGTTTTCCACACTTTAGTCTTTGAAATATGATCCTTACATCCTCACTTTATATTTTGATTTATAATGTTGCTAATATATCATATTTACTAATAAATAAATACTTTTACTTATCTTCTAGCAGTCAAGTAATGTTGGTGAAATGCTATTTTCTTTAAGCTACAATCCTGATGCAGCTAATCTCACTCTGACAGTATTGAAAGTACGAGGTTTATCGATGCAGTATGACAAAGGAAAAGATTTGTGTAAGTATTATTTGAATTACATTTGTTAAAATAGCAATGTATCAGAGATTAATAAGAGTTTTTACATTCATATATCAGAGTTCATATATAAAAGTTTTTGAATGCATTCTAATCTACAATATTTCCTTTACTTAAAAAAAAAGAAGAACCATATTGACACTAGGACTGATGGTTTAAGATTCAATATAGCTGAGAAATATATGAATTGGAAAAAAAAAGAAGTTCTGTCATTTTCTTACTCTCTTAACCAACATTAATTAGACCGATGTTGCTTCAGGAACTAAGTGCTTGAGATATCACTTTATGATTCTTGAATAACTGTAATTCAGGGAGAAGTGAGATGCAGTCAACTTCTCAAACGCGTCCCAGACTTGCTTAATGAGATTACGGTTTAGAGATTTAGATGCCTAATCAGTA
Source organism: Argiope aurantia (assembly GCA_026543865.1). Classification (NCBI taxonomy): domain Eukaryota; kingdom Metazoa; phylum Arthropoda; class Arachnida; order Araneae; family Araneidae; genus Argiope; species Argiope aurantia. The sequence goes on along the minus strand of JAPMOR010073893.1, from coordinate 2,186 downwards.
TGTTTGTCATTTTCTTTAAATTCATCAATTATACTGCAGTCCTTAAAAGTTAAATTCAAGTTAACTCCGCCTTGAATAGGCAAATAGGAGTCTTTAATATCTCATCTCTGAAGGAAAAGAAATGCGTTCGTATAACAGGAACTAGAGCTGTTCTTCTCCAAGATCCACGAAAAGGATCAGTTTATTAGCGGAATTTAAAAACTTTAGTACGCAGCTTCTTGGACGAGTCAGTCACACACCGACAATTGTAGTTCGATATTTGAGCCCGTTGTTATTTATTCAGAGATGTTTCGTTTCTTCTTGAAATGTGATTTCCTTTTTAAGGCTCAATAAACAAGAATCATTTTTCTTTAAAAAGTTATGGATTGCATAGAGTTTCAGTTTGTTTTTCAAGTTACAAAATAAATATTTATGTATGATGAGTGTTTGAAGATTTTTTGCGATATTATGTTAATCTCAGGTTCGATATTGGGGGAAATTGTAGGTTGCAGATAAAATTTTACCAAAGAATTGAGATTGGTATGTAAGTTAATTTCCTCTGTCTCTAATCAAATGTCGTAAATGTATCATCTTACACCTTATTACACCTTAGTTAAAGGATGTAAATAAGATGATGTCGAATAATGCATCATCTTCGCCTCCTGATGAAAGTAGATTGATGAAATTAAATTGGATGCCGAAAAGTACCACTCTAATATTATCGAGACATATCACATTTAATACATCAAGAGCCTCTTCTCATATTTATATATTTAATAAAGTTATATCCAAATTTCTGTCCTAGGCAAATCTTTCTCTAAACAGCAGAACACTGACGAGTTATTCTCACAGACGAGCTTTGTGGAATTCGTAAAATCAAAACACGCAGATCTTCCACCACAAAGATAGAGCTCGTTTGAGCAGAAAGGAAAATTTATTGAAGCCACCGTAATTAATGTTTTAAATTAAACCTTCATAACAGTTAGCTAGGTCAATGAAGGTTAAATGACTCGTTCCTCCCTTTCAATGTACTATTCTGAAACAGAGAATGCTTCCTTTTCAACAAATTTTAGGAATCGTCCGTACGTGAGTGCTAGACTTGATTCCTCGATTTCTGCAGGTTGACTGCATGCTTTTAATAAGTACCTACAACACGAATCAGATTTATATTAACTTGAAATAAAACTCATATCTATTCTTTTTGTCTTACATAATATATTTCATTTCGATTTTCAAAAGAGTCTAAAAGTATATTATTCAGTAGTTTTGAGAAAGTTAATCTTCCTTTCAGGCATAAATTTCAGTGACCAAATATTAGTTTGTAAATAAAACTGCAGAAATCAAAGGTTATTGTCATTTTACAATTTATTCTAAATTATTTTAATGTCCTGAAATTTTAAAATAAAATAGAAACATTGTTTAAAACATACGATTGCAAGAATATTGCATAATCTTCTCTGCAATATCCATAAACATTTTGATATATAGACATGTAGATTTTATTTCTATTACAATATTTTATTTTATGATGATTGTATTATGAATATGTTTGTTGATGAAATGTCATTCGTCAAAACTGCTCAGTTGCTCAGCATTTAAAATCTACTTAAAAATCTATTTTTTTATCAGTTTTTTTCTTAATACTTTATGATAATGGAGCAAGAATTTTACCCAATAATATTTTACTTTTTTACAGTTTTATATTCTAAAGTTACATTGTACGTCCGTCGCAAATTGGTCAGGACGAAGAAAACTCCAACTCTACTGAAGAAACCTGAAGTGGAATTCAATAGTAGCTTCGATATCCGTGTGCCCCAGCATGCATTGGGAGAAGTGGACCTTCTGGTTACTCTATGTGAAAAGGGTCCAGGGCTGGCTCCGAGAAAGATCCTGGGGAGGACACAGGTTGGAGCCAACTGCCTCTGTGACCAAGGACTTCAGCACTGGCAGGACATGCTCTTAAGTCCAAAAAGCACATGCGCTCAATGGCATTTGTTGTGTGAATAATTTAAGATCCATAAAATCATAAGAACATATGACAGTCTCATAATAAGTGCATTCAAGTATTGGAAGATAATGTGAGTGTGTATAACACCACTACATTTGCTGACATAAAACTGTCAAGAAGAACATTTTATAAGAATTCATGGCTGAACCAACATAAAAATATTTCATATCATAAATATATTTTACATCTTTCACAGTTG